>JAKXYG010000512.1:0-22908 GCA_025895645.1 Cardicola forsteri
CGGGACTATTTTTACGCAATTTTGACTGGGACTTTATTTTGGAAACAGTGGTAAAGTGGTTAGACTGACATATCTGTGCACGTCTCCGAAAACCGTGAACAGTGGAGAAGAATTATTCGAGATGCTATGCGAACTTGGAATTAATATTATTTTTTATTATTATATCCAACCTTTGGAGTGATTATATCGGTTAGTTTTATTCTCGCTAGGCAAAATTTACACAGGCCTCAATTGATGTCCGTATATATTTGATTTCTGAAAATTGTTTTTCATAAAACATGCCGTCATTTGAAAACTAATAATAATAATAATAATAATAATAGACTTAATTTAGACGTAATTTATAAGGTTAAAAACGTTATTAGCAAATGTATATTTTGTGTGTCAAAAACGTATTTTAAAACTTTATGTTTTTTTAAAAATGTTATGCAGAACGATGTCGCCTACTTTAAAAGACAAACTGATTTATTACACCCTCATTCTTTTGATGCATTTTGATAATTTCAAAACAATCGTCGATAATTTAACCGTCGACTACAAATTGGGTGTTGAACGGTAAGTACTCATTGGTTTTTTGCACAAACACACGTATGTTCATTTGTACTACAGTTGTTACGAACATCGGTTAAAAAATTGTTTACGGCATATATAGTCACTTTATTTAATTGTAATGGGATGCTAATGATTCTGAGGATTTGAGTAATACTTATAAAGTCTCGATTCCCAATGATGGTAGTATCCCTGACTGGTCCTCATCCGTGTGGTGCAATTTGGATTAGGTGCCCATAGACATCTAGACTAATAATAGTAGGGACCGAGTGTACAGCGGTATAACTAGGCTTCCACTACGGCGGGGAGTGCGAACATACACCCAGGGTATTTAGAAGGTATCTTAGCTTTTGGGCTAAGGAAGACAATCTTTACAAAAAAATCAGACGGTCTCGTCAATCTTTGCGAACAGTTGCGCCGTCACAAGGATACCATCTACCAACCAAACATTTTCGTTATACTTCTACGTTTATCACACTCATCAGGCCATCGAAGTCTATTGTTTAACATGCTGTACAAATATAGAAATAATAAACAGATAATTACGTTTTCAACCAAAATGAAAATGAACGATACCCAAGACTAAAAATCCTTTTGATAAATAAGCCCGTTCTAATATAAATTATGAGCGATACGTTACCGTTTTTTCACACTTTCAATAATAATTGCTTTAAGTATTGAACCAAGTTATTTCTCGCCAACAACGATAAATGCCGTATAATATATAATGTTATGTGAAAGTATAATACTGTGAGGATACACAAAACCTAAAACATTCATTGTGGTTGTAAGCATTACTCAGATCCTCGGGGACAAATTCAGTAAGACTATGTGATATTTTGCTGTAATCACTTATGATTTAACTGGTTAATCACTATAAGAAATTTGGTGCTGAAGGAAGTCTTAAAACTGTTTGTTTTCAATAATTGAAACACGATTTTCTGCCTTTTTTCTTTTTGACAGATTAAAACGATACTTCACCTATTTGGGATGTAAATTTGTGAAAAGCGAACAAAATATTGGAGGCCAATCGACTATTCAAACGTGCGCCATTCTAGTCACTCCTGTAAAATTTCCAGATCCTTCGTTTCGCAAAGGTTTCTATTAGAGACGACAATAACATTGGATAACGAATTTTTATTTGCTGATGACAGTGTGAATGAGTTTGAAAAGTAAAATTGGACCGATTTTTTTAGTAGTAGAAACATTTTATTTTTGAGTTACTGAATTTACAGACTACGTGTATTTTTTGCTTGATACAGATATATTATTGTTATTTACGTGTTATTACGTGTTCTACAAAACCTGTAAGGATTTTTTGAAAAAGAATTTCATTAGTAGTGAGTATATAGTTGTTAAGCGTTTAATAATCTACAGTACATTCTATTAGTTTTTTCTTTTGTTGACGGATAGTTTTCACTGAACTATTTTGCAACATTGCGACGAAATTTTATAAAATATCTAATTTATTCCAACTTTATTGCCTGAAATATTGTTCTAGATTTCAATCCATGTGGGGCAGTATGAATCTAATTTTGGTCATTAAAACGGCAAACGGATACTACTCTCAATTTTTTCATTGTGATTGGTGACGTGGTTACTTCTACACTATTTTCTATATACGGCATATAAACGATCGACTTCAATGGATTGATAAGCGTAAAAGAATAACAAAATTTCTTGACTGGTAGACGGCATCCTTGTGACGGCGCCACTATTTGCAGGGTTATCTTCCTTAACCCACCAGTTACATATGGTATATATATATATATATATATATATAACTTAAGATACCTTGTAAGTACTCTGAATGTATGCTTGCATCTAGCTACCGTAACGGAATCCTAGTTATACCGCTGTGCACTCGGTCCCTGTTATTAGTCTAGATGTCCATGGGTATCTAGTCAAGAATGCATCACATGGACGAGGAACAGTTAGGAAAATCACCATCATTGGAAATTCAGATTTTTCAAGCATTACTTAAATTCTCAAGATCATTAATATCCCACTCTATCAATGCTTTAAAGTTAATAGAAGTAAAAACACCAACATAACGTTGGTGTGTTTTAACCAGTTATTTCGATATTCACTTTGTTGCTTTTACTTCACTTTTTAATAGAAATATTTAGCCCTAGACACCTCTTAGATATTGTAAGTTTTTGTCAGTATATGTTGCAACCCGTCAAATCTATGCCCACATTATTATCGTTAATCATTATGATAATCGAGGATAAACACCCTCCCCGGTAGTCTCAATTACCAAAAGTCTGCAAAAAATAACTTGGGGTGCTAAATGATCCTGAGGATTTGAGTAATGCTTATAAAGTCTCAAACTCCAATGATGGTGATACTCCTGACTGTTAGTCCTTGACGTGGTGCATCCTGGACTAAGTCCCTATGGGCCTATAGGCACTAGACTAATAACTAGTTTTCACGACTCCCACTTAGTGAATGGGTGTTAGCATACACCCTAGATGCTTAAAAAGTATTTTAAGGTATTCATTTACCATGTGTAGCCTGCTAGACTAGGGGAGTTCATTCTGACAGAAAATCAGACTTCAGGTTTTTATACTCTTTCAATGAAACTTCGATCACAAAAATATTCGAGATGGAATCAGCAGCTATGCCCCTCAGGGCCGTTGGTTTCCTTTATCCGAAGTTGACGAAATTGTGCGGGAAGGAAAACAAGATTCTACCCTTGTTGACCACTAATGACGAGTCTGACTCAAAGTCACAAACGCGTGGAAGGTTTCCCTCTGATGATTCTCGCACATTCGTCAACCCTTTCATCCCCCAAAGAAGATCGTCTTGCCAATTTCTGTGAACACTGGCACCGTTGCGAGGAGCGATCTTTTAGCCAAGAAAATTCATTTATCCCCCCAAATCGAATTCGCATCCGACAATCCCTTCTCATAGGAACATGGAATGTACGGTTACTGTTGTCTGTTTCGACCCAAGCGTATACTGCCACAAAGCTAAGTCGATACAAGATTGGCATTGCTAGTTTCCAGGAGACAAAATTAGATTGTCAAGTACCGTTTAGTCTTCCTACAGTTTTCCAATTAACATCTGCATTATTCCTCCCATCAACTTGTACGCTAAATCCAACACATCATGGGGTAGCATCTTGTTTATCTCCATTAACTGCCAATGCGTTAATTGACTGGAAAGGTATATCTCCACGATTAGCATTTTCACGTTTTAAAGTTTCCAAGTATACAATGGCTGTGATCAATGCCTATGCTCCCACCAATAATCACTGTGAAAAAGAAATTGATGAGTTTTATGAGCAAGTTGAAGATCTATATTCTCGCCTCAAGACCTCATCACAAATCGTTGTTATTGGAGGAGATTTTAATGGCAGAGTTTGCAGGGATGATGTCAACCAACCCTGTATTGGACCTTGGACAAAATAGTGCAAGTAATGTGAGAACGGATGAAGGTTAAGTTTCTTGTAAAACATTTAAAGTAATAAACCAATAAAAGTTCACGCAAGGTGCAATATGGTTCTCACGAGCATATTTTTCCAACACCCTGTGAAACATTAAAACAACTTTTTTAATGTTTATTACTTTGAATGTTTTACGAGAAACATCTTTCAGCAGTTGACATTTTAGCGAAGTCGAACGTGGGCCCGCATTTTAATGTCGGTGGTGGGATTCGAATTCATGCCCACCGAGGTCTAAATCGAGCGCTGTAACGCTAGACCACCCCGACATAACATTTCATTCAACTTGTGGATATTTCTCCCAAATTGATTACGTTTTGGTTGGTAAACGTTGGTTCAGTGTAATCAAAAATTCCCGCGCATACAGAGGTTACCGAACGGGTAGTGAGAATGACTGATCATTCACTTGTTTCTTGTTCATTTCGGCTACGTCTAAGAACAGCCAAGATTAGACCAGTTATTCCTGCTCCGGATTACTCCCTGCTCACAAACAACAAAAATGCTGCCAAGTTTGCCAAAGCCTACTTAGCAGCTTCAGTTGCTGTTCCGAACTGTGATTTAGGAATAAATCAGTATTGGAACAAACTGAAACAAGTGATTAATATAGCTAATTTGGTGCTTCTTTGTTAAATTAACTTCAAAGTCCTAAACTGGTTGTCCACCAATTCTCGAGATCTTTATGTGCAAACAAAGAAAGCTCTGAGAAAAAGTGAAGTAAGGACATTACGTGCGGAATTTCGAAAGAGTTATGAGGAGGACGAGCAAAAATGTTGGGATTCTGTAACAGATGAGCTAGAGGGAGACGACCACTCGTCCTAATCAAACTGGTTTTCTTCCTGGTATAGGATGCATCGATCAAATTTATAGGCTTCGACGCATTCTTGAATTTTGGGCAAAGTTTTATCGTTCTACGTACGTAGCCTTGATAGACTACTCTTCAGCATTTGACTCGTAGAAAAGAAAAGAACTTTTGGATCGCTGTATTACGTGATGGAATCCCTTTAAAACTTGTGAATCTCTTACGTGTTCTGTACAAGAACTCAACTGCTACAATCCCTAATTATTATTATTATTATTATTAAGCTCACTAGAGATACATTCAGCGTAAAATACATTTTCACCATCAATATAAAAATTAAAAAAGTAGTAGCACAAATAATGTGAGCAAAATGAAATAGAATGTCATATATTGATGAATACAAATATAGTCAATTACAGTAAACATGTGATTTTAAAAAAAATTAAAAATTGCTATACATTGAATGAGTTATTATAAGGAACAGTTGTTACATTATGCTGTAAGACGCCCAAATTAGTTCAAATAAATGCGTGGGTGAAATGAATCCTACTTTGATAGTTTTGTTAGTAGTTTAATTTTGTTTGATTCTGGATAAGCATGGCAGACATGAATTTTTGTATTGATTAGTTTTGGCTTTCATGTGCAGGTAAATTCTTGCTTTTCCAGAAGCTTTAGAATTGTTTAAAGTTGTATGTAGTGGGTGAGTGTTATTACCTTGATGCTAAATGTTTATTAACAATATTATTCAATAAGATAGAATATTTGATTCCTTCAGATTTTGATACCAATGATACGCATCTTATTAAAACAACATAATCCTGTTTTAATAAACCAGGAAAAATTACAGGTGAGCAATATAATATTAAAGGATAAAAACAAGATGCAACGAACAATTTAGTGATATAATTGTCAACATTTAGTTTTCTTGACCTTCTTAAGTAGTAGCACAAGGATTTGGTTTTTATAGATATATGCTCTACATGATCGCACCTGGTAAGTAAGTTATTTATGTTTACCCCAAGATTCTTAATTTTGGTACAGGTGCATATGTTTGTTTGATTCAATTTGAATGTTTTATTTAATTCCATTGTTTCTCTTGGACGCCTCGTAAATTTAACAAACTTGCATTTTGATGGATTTAAATTGAGACCACTGTTCAATTTTATTAATAGAATTTTCAGATTCTTTTAGATCATTAATTGAAGAAATTTTTGTGCACAAGACCATATTATCGGTAAATTTAAACAAATATGATGGCTTCGGCACTTGCAATGGATCTACGTACAGTGAAAATAAAAACGGTGATAGTACTTCACCTTGTGGAACTCCATTATTATTTTCTGTTAACTCTGATTTATTACGACCAATTTGTGTAAACTGTTTTCTTTTGAGAAATAATTTTATAGCCAATTTAAGATGTGGTCAGGTGTCTTAAGTAGTTGAAGACGTTTAATTAATTTTTCTCTTGATATACTATTGAAAGCAGATTTATAATCCAGAAACGTGCAGTATACTGGACATTTTCCTTTGTCAAAGGATTCAGTAATGTAATGAACAAGGACTGGCTACACAGTCTAGAGTAGAATAATTATTTTTATAAGTAAATTGATAATGATCATTACTAATGTTCAATATAGGCCTAACGTCGTTGAGTATTATTTTCTCAGTTAATTTTAAAAACACAGGTGCAAGCAATTGGGCGATAGTGTTCTGGATTTGTTGATGGGACAGAAACTTTTGGAATAGGTGTGATTCGTGAGATACACCAAGTATCAGGTACTTCACAATTCATAATAGATTTGCTTATTATTGTAGATAGTGATGGAGCAATTTCCGGCATGCAGAGCTTTAATCAATTGCAGCTTATTCCATCAGGTCCAAGTGAAGTGCTTGCTTTACAATTGTTAATTACTTTTTGAATATTAAAGTTGATAATAGGTGCTGAATAATTTTTAGTTAATTGATTAAATTCTGATATATTTGAGTTATTTGAAGTAAAGTAATCATTTAGTTCTTTAGCATCCATCTTAAATTGATTTGCTTTTGATTTCTTAAAAATTTCGTTAATATTTTTCCGAATAGATTATGAATCACGATTTGATTGAAAATGATTATTAGCATAGTTATTAAGTTCGTTTATTTCCAGTTGAATTTGTTTAAGTTTTTTAATTTAGTATATTGACTAGATTTATATGCTACCTCTTTTTCTTGTCTAAGCTTTTTAAGATATAATGAAGAAATATTGTTGTTTATAATCTCAACCTTAACTACTGGACAATATTTGTTAATATAAGTGTTAACAAGATCAGTAAAAAGTACAGTAGCATCATTTAGGCTAAGATTGTTAAAATTAATGTTCAATAGTGCGGATTTAAGTAATGCTACATTTAAAGTTGATGTATCTCGCACATATATGAGTGATTTAAAAATAGGCTTCAAATATTTTAAATGATAATACTTCGAGTCTATTTTTGGAAGCAGACGAATAATGGAGTGGTCAGATGTTGAAAGAGGCGCGTGTTGTTTTACTGAAAAATAGTCAGGGGCATTTGTAAAAATGTAATCTAGTTGTGTTTGAAGTCTCGTAGAAAAAGTAACTAGATTAGTGAAACCAATTAGTATAAATAAGTTAGTATTCGCGTGATTGAAATCACCAGCTAATATGATTAGAGTATTTTCGTCAACATAAGATAATCAATTAGCTAATCGTAGAAACAATTAATTTCCACAGTGATAGCAGAAGGCGTTATGTAAACATTTATAATGTCAATATTTTTACAGTGAGACATATTTATTTCTGCAGTTGACAATTAAGCATTCAACTCCATTTGCAAGTATTCAAATTTTGATTTAAGATTCTTTATCAATGTATGTAATAAGGCTTCCCCCACGTTTTTTAGTGCAGCTTTTTCGATCAAGTCGAAAGATGAAAAATCCATCAAGTGCTATAAGATTATTATCAATATATTTATTCAACCATTATTCATGGATTAATATCACAGTCATTCATATGTAATTTATCCGTTACGAGAGATCGTAAATCAAAATTTTTATCACGTTTTGACCTGCAGTTTAATGATAGTAGTAGCGGTAGGGACATCTCATTAGGTAACTTTAAGTTCAAACACAAAGCGGCGAAGGTTTCCAATTAACTCCATACACAATCCCCCGATCCCCCATACGTAGTTTCGACAGAGACCCCTCGCACGAGGAAATTACCTTAGCATGCCATCAATTGAAAGATGGGAAAGCTACAGGAGTAGATGGCATACCGATAGAAGTTTTTAAGTATAGCGGGATAAATATTATACAATATCTATACTCCTTGATAAACTCCATTTGGAAAGAAGAGAAAATTCCAGAAGCATGGACACAAGCTATTATAATCCCATCCATAAGAAAGGAGAAACAACAGACCCCACAAATTATAGAGGAATCAGCTTACTTTGCGGAACCTCAAAAATTTTGGTATTATCTTACGCAGGATCCGTGGTGAACGGGAGTGTCGAACACGAGCGAAACAGACTGGATTTCGTCCTGAGATGGGACGCATCGATTAAATCCACTGTTCGTAGAATGTTAGAACTTCGATCACGATACCAACAGCCTACATATTGTGCATTTATAGATTATTCAATCGTCTTTGCTTCTGTTGATCGCAACCTGCTGTGGAATCTTCTCATTGCCAAAGGAATTCCTGCCAAGATTGTTAACATTATTAAATTGTTATACACGTCGTCAAACGCAGTAATACGGAATCGAGATTCTTTAACAGATGCAATTTACATAAATTCAGGTGTCTGCCAAGGATGTGTTTTAGCACCCACTCTTCAATTTTGTAGTTGATGACATCTTTGATGAAGTGTCCCAGTCATTTGAGGGCTGTATAACTCATGATGGTCGCAAGATAGCGGATCTTCAATAAGCAGACGATGCGGTTCTTATGGCAGAAACCGAAGATTTGCAAAATGAGGTTGTACTTACTCAAAAAGCCTCAGCGAAATACGGTTTATATCCTAATACTAAAACAACAGTGGTTTCAGCGAATGTACCCTTTATAAATCCAGTCACTGTTAATGGTAACCCACTCCCTGTGGTTGATAAATTTACGTATCTAGGCTCGGTCATAGATAATAAAGGATCCAGCTCTTCAGAGATTCGCCTCTCTGCTGCAGCCTTTGGGCGTTTAAGTAAACCTTTATGGAACAAAAGTAATATTTCTATTAAAACCAAGATTAGAATATATAAGAGTTTAGAGCGTTCCATTCTTCTTGATGCATACGAAACTTGGACTCTCACCCAAGTGGATACACAAAAGCTTGTTCATTTTGAGCAAAGCTGTTTAAGATCCATCTGGTTTCGCTCGTTGTCTTCTATTGAACGCACTCATTTAATAACTAGTAAACTATTTTGACCATTCCCAGATATTTGCAAGTCACTTAACATTTGTTGGCACAATAAAAGAAAGACAATTAAAATGGATTGACCATATTTTATGTAGATCGCCCACTCATCCAGCCAGAATAGCTATGGAAGCCCATCCATTACCTGGATGGAAAAGAAAGTCAAGCGGTCAACGGAAAATTTGAACAGACATTGTAGCAT
Source organism: Cardicola forsteri (assembly GCA_025895645.1). NCBI lineage: Eukaryota > Metazoa > Platyhelminthes > Trematoda > Strigeidida > Aporocotylidae > Cardicola > Cardicola forsteri. The sequence goes on from JAKXYG010000512.1 coordinate 9,402, forward strand.
GCGAACTCAGTCCTTTTATTTATGCTAAGCCCCTCGTCTAAATGAATTATTTAAATGGGCGTCCGTTTGTTTACCCTATGCAGCCAACAGAGATCATTGGAGGGTTTAACTCGAGATGTAATTAACATTTAGTATCAGTACACCTCAAGTGTCGTTCTTTAAGTACACACTACTAAAGTTGATGTTTTTGCAGACGTTTTGGTTTTTTTGGACTACCCTGGGTGATAATAACCGGTGGGGGTGTTTATCCCCGATAATGATGATGATTTAATTCGAGGGCCCGCTCAATTGCAACAGATCTACTACAAAGCCGTTTGAAATTTACAGTGGTGTCCATCAAGGCTGTGTGGCTACTACATTTTTGCTTAACTACGAAATCGATGCTATAATTGCCAAGATCTCTGTACAAATGGAAGGTGTGTATGTTGTTACTACGCCCATTTCGGACTTACATTACGCTGATGCTGTATTTCCAGCTGAGAACAAAGTTCATCTACAGCATGCATCGGATTTCCTTGTGAAAGTTTCCGGTGAATATGGTCTGAAGATCAATCCATCAAAATCAATCATGTCTCAAGCTCCTGATGCGAGCATTGTATTATTAATTTATTTCATGTTTATTACTTTGAATGTTTTACAAGAAACATCTTTCAGCAATGGACATTTTAGTGAAGCCGAACGTGGGCCCGCATTTTAGTGCCGGTGGTGGGATTCGAACTCATGCTCAATGCAAAAGAATTTACGTACCTGGGATCTTCAATTACTTGTGACGGTGGTTCATCTAATGACGTAAATTGTCCAGTTTGTTTAGTTGCTGCTGTGTTTTGAAAGCTTGCCAATCCACTATGGAGACGCAAAATCATCAATTCAAACACAATGAACATTTTCTCTTCATTGGTTCGCACAGTGCTTCTATACGCAGCTGAAATGTGAACTCTTACGAAAATGTGACTTTGGCACCAACTTTTGTTGTGTTATTATTGCAAAAAACATCAACTCTTACAATGTGCACTTAATGAATGACATTTGAGGTATACTGACTTTAAATGTTAATTACATCACGAATTAAACCTTTCTAGTGGTCTCTATTAACTGCCAATGGACACTCAATTAAGTAATTCATTTGAACAAGGACACTTAGCATAAATAAAAGGACTGAGTTTGGGTGCTGCAATGTCCGTCCAAATTTTCCGTCGGCCACCCGGCCTTCTTTTCCATCCGGGTAATGCGCTGGTTATTGTTAATCAGAAGCTTAGTTTATTAAGCTACTTAATCAATATTTTTATTCTCCCAAAAATAAGTATGTTCTTCAATCTTTACGAACAGTGGCGACGTCACAAGGATGCCGTCTACCAACTAAGGAACTTCGTTATTATTCTACGTTTGTTACACTTATCAACCCATCGAAGTCGATTGTTTACTATGCCGTATAAATATGGGAAATAATGAAGAGGTGATCACGTCACCAACCAAAATGAAATGAATGAGTATTTTCTTCAACATTTTTGCATTTTTAAAATTTATAACACAAAAAAGCAAACACTGTGTACTGTTTAAAAAATAAATAAATCACTTTTAATATTTACAATAAACAAAAAATAAGTCATTAAAACAAACGAAATCGGTAAAAGTTACACAAGTACAAAGAAAAGTTCCAGCCAAAAATGACAGACAATAGATAGATAATTGTCGTAACTGTTATGGGCCACAATAGTAAGGTTGTGTGTTTGAGAAATGGCAAAGCTGAAATGGAAAAAATGTACATTTCGACAATAACAACAAGTTGCTACTAGGATGGAGTTTCCTAACATTTTAAATAATTAATTCTAATAATCATCACAAACATTCACTCTCCATTATGTTATGGATGCAATTGTAAGCCACTTCTGTGACCGTTTCTGTTTAGATGAGGGTAGTAATGTAAGTTCAACATCACTTTTTGCTAAATCAAACTAAATTTTATTTTGTTCATCATAAGTTCGTTCCTTCATCATAGGGACAGAGACTAAATTGGTTGAATAAAATATCCTTGCACACCTCCGGAGACCGTGAACAATTGGAGGGGATTATTCATGATTCTATGCTTACTTGGGATTAATGAAGAGATGGCTATCATTGCTGTTGTTAGTTTCTACTGATTCCAAGGTTACGTTATCGTTGCACTGGATAGCCCTGCTGATAGTGAAACATTAAGACAACCATAAACTAATGCTACAAATTGGATTGAAAGTGGTTTGCAAAAGTAAGTGTTAGTAAGACAAACGTTTGTTGACAGAATAAGGAATATTGGGGGATTGAAATAAGGATAAGAGGATAGTTGCAAGTGAGGGCCAATGTAAATTAATCTATTAATCTTCTACATCAATTCGTGTGTACCAAAATGGCATATTACAATCTTGTGCAAATACAAAAATTACATATTTTAAAAATTGAGTACAATATAGTAACTCACCACGGTATCCCAAAAATGTAATATATATGTAGTACAAAAAACTAACAAACCAAAATGTATTGCCTATGATTTGTCCAATGTACCAATCATTCAGAACAACTGCAAGACAGTAAGTTGTAGTATTATAAAAAGGAAAGATTTGTAATTTCAAACATGTTTAAAAATATTAATGTACTCAATTAAACATGAATATAAGCATGAAAACTATTTTAACTAACAACAAACGTTTTTTATTGTTACTACCAATACTAAGAGATGGTTTTTTCGACAACACAGTTAAGTGGCATCCCACTTCATTAAATTACAGTAAGGAAGTAAAAGCAGCATGATTACAATGACAGGGTTTGGCAAAATCAGAATAGAATTTCAATCTATGATATGCACAATCTTCAAGGTCAAAAATTTAATGTATAATCATACGGAACAATCTTACGTTGCCCCATGCTCTTTAGAGCAAAAGGATTTTGAAATAAACAACAAATCTATAATCTCAATTTCCTGTGATAGTAATAATTGTTTACATTTGGTACATCCTGTACTCAGACTAACATAAATGAGAAACCGAATACATAGCATTATAACTGAGCTACCGATTTGGTAGATGATTTCAAAAATACCTAAAGGGTATCTTAACGTATGTATATACCATATGTAGCCGCTGAGCTAAAAAAGGTAACCCTAATAAATACCAAGCGACCTCATCAATCTTTGCAAATAGTGGTGTTGTCTACTAGCCAAGAAACGTCTTTACTTTCACATCAAAGTCGATCGTCTAATATTCTGCACCAATACAAAAATAAATGAATAACCTCCCAATAGGATGCGGTTGATAGGTTTAAAATTCCCACAACCAACTGCACTATTAATTTTTCTTAAAACCGTAATAATGTAATTAAAGTTCATATAAATTGTGCTTAGAGAACCAAACCCGACCTCCCACTCAGTAGGGGCTGATAAATCAAATGCCTATCGTATACCCTTATCATTAAATAACAAAAAACGTACATTCGATCAATTGATAACTAACATAAAAAAACTTACAGTACATAAATGGTAATTGTAGTAAGTTTAAAATACAAATTGACGAAAAAAATCCATTTAAATGTACGTCCAAAGAATAGCCCCATTCAACAGAATTCACCTCATCTTCTTTTCTCAACCCGTTTAGATAGAAAGCATAACTTGGTGAGCTCATAAAAAAATTGTTAGTAATAATCCAAAAAAATGTAGCCACCAAAAGGCTCGTTCCAATAAAATCCACAAATATAACCCACAAAATAAATTGTATCGTTTGGATAAAACTCAACGACATAGTGAAAGCAAAACCAATTGAAGTAACTGCAGATAAACATTTTAAAAAATATTTTAGTATTAAAACCAAAGAAAATATTTAAAACATTTCATCATTACTGTCGTATTTTTATAACATATAAAAAAATGATTTAAAATGTAAAGTATACATTTTGAAAATAAATGAGTCTAAATCAAAAAAATATACAGCTAAACTAAAAATCAATAAATACTTATAACAATGTTATTCAGGTAAACTTAATGTTTAAAAAAGTATACAAAAAATCAAGTTTTACATAAATAGCTCTTTAACAATTTCCTTTTAAATAAATAAAGAAGAGAGAAAAAATTATATGGTAAACTTTCAAATTCCATATAAGAGTTTTGACATATAGTTTTGACTTATGAAATTGTGTAAGAACTCCCATCCATTAGCCTGTTGCCCGTACCACTCAACCAAACTGTGAGTGCCGTAAAAACACAACATACAGGCATACACTTATTAAAAATAGTAATAGTAATAAATAAACAAATTTGTATTACAATATTTTTTTTAATTAGTTAGTTGCGTGTATTGTAAACAGTTAAAAATTTCGCATTAATATTCCAATAAAATCGATGTATATATTTGTTTATAAAAGCACTAATTTTAAGAGATTAAGATAAAATATTATATTATAGATTATAAAATTTTCAATAAAACAAGATATAACAAACAAATACAAACAACAAATATTGATGACAAAGCCACCTGTTTATCAATTCCAAGTTCGCATAGCATTTCGAATACTCCAAATAAATATACAGATACATAAAAAATAAAAACTTGAGTAAAACTTATTAAATCTTAATTTTCAATAATAATAATATTCTCAATTCCATAGCGACATGCATTGTAGACTGCACTTAAACTAACACAGATCAGGGACAGAGTGCACCTCGGTACAATTGGGCTTTCATCTAGACAAATGGCTGAGAATACATCTAAGGTATCTAAAAATATATTCAGGTGTACATATATATAATATAGTCATTTAACTATATCTTAACAAAAATAAGGCATTAATCTCTATAAACGGTAAATGCTGTGTATCAACCAAAAGTCTGTTACTTTCCAATGTTCGTTGTGCATACAAAAGTTTCTTCACATAGAAATAGATAGTATGTGATTGTTCAAAATGCTCTGCGAATATAGAAAAAATGAAGAGGTAACCATATTAACCCAAAATAAGATAAAATAATGTATAAACTAAGATAACAATTTGATGATCGGATACAAAAGTAAACAATATACCTAAAAATTTTGATAGATTTTCCAAAAACAATAACCCCCAAATTCTTAAAATAAATAAAAACTGTTTTAAACTATATAATGTAATAAATGATATATAATTAATTAGTTAAAAACTTATTAGTGTTCTGCGAATCATTAAAAAAGTATAACATATACTCATAACCATTAAATAAATAAACAAAATTCTGTAAACAAAATGTCTTAATTACCCTAAAAAAACTATTAAATAAAGAATATCTAATAAAAACTTACAAAACAAAAAGCCGATCATCAATACGAGAAATGCCGGGTCGTCTCTTGCCCATTGATGTCGAGAACCTAATAATTAAGAAAATTAAAATAACATACATTTACGATATTTAAAATTCCGATAAACCCGCTGGGGTGATATTAAAAGCTGCCACATTTGCCATAAGGCATATTCAAAATCCATGTGTCCATAAGTTAAAAGACGACGGAAGTAAAGTGCCCGTTTTTCTGCAGCACTTAATATATTTTTTACTGATCCAGAACATGGATTTGCACAACTAATTAATCCACCAAACATATTAGCCACTAAAGAATTAATAACTTTCGATACTAAAGTTTAACTATATCGGAAAGGTTTACATAGCATAAGGCTAAAAATTTAAAGTCTAGATTAAGTAAAATCTATAATTTATTATGAAATAAAACGATTAAATATGTAAAATAAAAAATAAAAATTTTTAAATTAATAAACAATTTATAAAATTAATTTTTTAAAGCAATAGTAACTACATATTTATTTGCAAAAAATAGTATTATAGGTATATTCACGAGTTATATAGGATTCAGGATTCAGGATTTCAGGTAATCAGGTAATCAGGTAAAATCACGAGTTATGTAGGAGGAAACTCCTTTTCGTACTCGGTTAGAAAATATCAAATATCGACAAAATAAATCTCAAAGATTATGTATATCAATATAATAAAGCTATAAAAACAAATTATGAAATTAATTATATTCATGGAGAAAATAGTTGTCATATGCTGATTTAGGAGTCGATGGAAGGAGCTGAAACAACATGGCTAGGTAGAAGATTCCACGCGGATATAACCCTATACGAGAAATGGTTTAAACGTAACCGGGATTTTACTCTAGGTTTGGATAACTTAAAAGGGTGCCCCCTTTGAGAATCATTAGCAGGGACAAGAGGAAGTTTAACACCATTTGACCTTAATAATTTATAAACTAAGATGAGATCGCTCCGGAGCCTCCTATCTTGCAATGGAAAGAGCTTGAGAGATTTTAAACGGTTTGTATAGCTTACGTTCTTGAGCTGTCTAGAGGTCTTTGTAAACCTACATTGTACTTTGTCTAGAATCTTAATGTCTGCTTTTAGGTAGGGGGATGTAACTTGGATACAATATTCTAAATGGGGTCTAATATAAAGCTGGTAGAGTAACCGTGTTCAACTCACCGGGACATTTCCGAGATTACGATTAAAAATCTTGGTGAGTTGGAACCCTTTGGAAGCTGCTATCCTGTAATGCGTTGAAAAGTTTAGGGATTGGTTAAAGGTAACCCCTAGATCCTTGACTAAATTAACTCGAATAATGGGAGATGAGTCTGGAGCTTTAAATATATTACCTGAAAATTTACCAAGGAAGAAGTGTTTACACTTTAAAAAATTCAGAGGGAGCGCATTTGCTATGGACCAGTTGTAGATACACAAAATATCTAGTTGAAGTTGTTGGGGATTAGTACTCCAAATCTTGACATTATCAGCGTATACAAGATGTCAAAACAAACAACAGCAGGTAGGTCATTAATATAAATAATAAATAATAAAGGACCAAGGACGGATCCTTGAGAGACACCTGAGGTAATGTTTACTACAGCGGAAGTAATATCACCTAATCATACGCTTAATTGCCGATTGGAGAGAAAATCCGTTATCCAATCGAGGAGAGGCGGACTAATCCCAAAGGCTTTTAATTTATTCAATAATGCCGAGTGGGGTACTTTATCAAATGCTTTGTAAAAATCATAGTAAATGACATCAATCGAATGAGAGTACTCCAGCATTCTAGTGATACTATTGGCAAATGTCAGTAGATTAGTGAGGCAGGATTTAGAGGGCATAAATTTATGCTAAACAGGGTTAATGAGATTGTTGTCGACTATAAAATTTATTAGGTGAGACTTAATTATTTTTTCCATAATTTTGCTGGAAGCAGACAGGATGCTAATAAGTCTGTAGCTCTCAGCCTTAAATCTACAACCAGATTTGTGAATCGGCCTAATATATCCTAATTTCCAGACAGAAGGAACTTTGCCTTGTTTTAAGGAAAGGTTAAACAGATAGCAAGTGCAGGAGCTAACTCAGCAGCACATTCTCTGAGTATTCTCGGGTGTATTTTATTTGAGCCTCTAGAAGAAGATTTAAATTTGAGAAGGAGATTACGGACAATGAGGGGAGAACCAGATAAAAGTGAGGGACTGGTGGAAGGGTTACCTACGAAATCCGTATTGAAGACGGATTGAAAGTAATGGCTGAAGGTGTTACATACTTCAGGCAAGGGGAGAGGGGACCCATGAGTATCCTTAAGTTGTGGAAGAGAATTTGTGTTCCCTCGTTTATTCTTAATAAATTTGAAAAACAAACTCTTGTCTGTCTTAAGCGTAAGGTGCTATTAATTCTGCGATGTTTGAGCCGGGAAAGGCTGCAAGCACATTTATTACGTAACTTTCCTAGTCTCCAACTGTCTTAAAAGTCTCAAGTCTATATCTTGTGGTGCAAATGACATTTGTCTCAGAATTTTGAAAAAATGCGCAAATATTCTTGCTCCTCATCTGACTTATATTTTTAATTTTTTTGTCCAGTCTGATCATATGCCCTCTATATAGAAAGTTGCTTTTATAAAACTTATTCACAAGTCAGGATGCAGGTCTAGACCTGATAACTATAGGCCAATCAAAATCCTTTCCACTCCAAGTAAAATCATGGAAAGGTTTATTTAATCCCATTTACTTAATTATTTTACTAAGCTTAATATTGTTAATTCTGCCCAATATGGCTTTATACCTAAGAAGTCTTGTTTTACAAATCTTATTACCTACTCTAGTAGCATTACAGAATTGCTAGATAGCTATCAGTCTGTCAATGCATCTACTTTAACTCTGTTAAGACATTCGAAACGTTCCACACAATTTTCTTATCTCTAAGTTTAAGACTGTAAGGATAGTAGGGTCTATTCTAGCTTGGATTAAAGATTTTTTTTCCAATCGTACCTTTAAGGTCCGGGTTATATCAGATTTCTCCTCCTTTTGCCCTATCTTCTCAGGTGTTCCTCAAGGATCTGTTCTAAGCCCCTTTTATTTATACTTTTTATTAATGGTTTGCCTTCAGTTGTTCACTCTAACATCCTGCTTTACGCTAATGATGTTAAGATCTGGGGGACTAACCCTAAACTACTTCCGGCTAACATTTCCAGTATTTTCAATTGATTGATATTGAACCAGCTACCGCTTAATAAAGCCAAATGTATGCACACAACTTTTGGGCTACCGTCAGGCACTGCTTTCTTTCTACCTCCAAATTCGTAGCCAATTGAATCTCAAATTAATTAAGAATCTAGGAGTCATTTTTGTCTTTTTTCTTAGATTTACTAAACATCATTCTCTAACTATTCAAAAATGTTTCAAACTTATTAAGTTCTTTACAAGGAACCTTGAGAATACTCCTTTAAATGTCTACGCCTACTTTACACGTTGTACTTGAAACCTCATTTTGAGTATTGTGCCCATTTTACGGCCCCAAATCTTAAAATCTGACACATAGATTAGATCAGGTACAGAGTGATTTAGGATTTCAGGATTTTTCAGAGTTGAGTAGGCCAAAACGTCTTTGAGTACTCGGTTCTCAATTGTCTCAAATTTATAGGGGGAAAATGAAATGGATGGTGAGGTAAAGAGGGATTAGTAGCAAGAAAATATTTGAAATCAAGATAAAATCAAGGTAGATAGTGGATCAAGATCAGGATCAGGACGGTACACGAGGTGCGTAGGACTTTATCCTTTTAATCCTCGGTTCTCAAAGTATCTAAAAATTTAAAATCAGGGAGAATAAAGCGGGAGGAAGAAGCTAGAACAGAAAAGTAAATAATTGTGAAAGGAAATAATAAAAATATGGTGGAGAAGAGTGAAGAGTTAAATTAGAAATTAAATGAAATTGGAGAGCTTTGTGTTTGTAGATAGGTAGATAGGTAGATAATGGAAGTTAACAGGATTTTCAGGATTTTTCACGAGTGAGTAGGCCAAAACGCCTTTTAGTACTCGGTTCTCAAATTGTCCTAAATTTTCAGAAGGAAAAATGAAATAGATGGTGAGGTAAAGGGGGATTAGTCACAGAAAAAAAATTTGAAATTAAGATAAAATCAAGGTAGATAGTGCAAGTTAACAATTATAGAAAACCAGCAAAAATTATATATATGCAAAAGTAATAATAAAACAGGTTACGTATTACGATGCAAAAACACTGCAATAATCATCAAAAAAGAAGAAAAAGAAAACGGATAGATAACGCTCCAATGGACGTGTAGCGTGACGCGATCCTTACCTCGCAAGTCCTAGGAGAAGTCCTAGAAGGACGCTCCTTTTAGTACTCTGTTTAAATGATTAATATTAGGCTACAGGTTACAGGTTGGTACACGAGTTGAGTAGGAGACGATCTCCTTTTGATCCTCGGTTCAGATGTATCGACATTATCGTTACAGGTTATAGGTTGATACGCGAGTTGAGTAGGAGTAAAACTCCTTTTGATCCTCGGTTCTGTTTATCAAGTTTATCCAGAAGATTAATAACAATGAATAAATAAAATTAAAAATAATCGAATATTAGGATAACAGAAGTTAAACAGAAGTAAATGGTTAGATCAGGTGAACTTAGAAAGCATATAATGATTATATGCCTTTTGAAAGACTGGAAGTGAGGACCCGAAATAACGTTGCCAGGCAAGTTGTTTCATGGAGTGATTACTCTATGGGAAAAGTAATGACTTCTTAATCTGAAAAAAATATCTAGGTTTGGATAATTTAAGGTTATTTATTTATTATTTTTTATTTTATTTCATGTTTCTACTTCGAATGTTTTACAGAAACATCTTTCAGCAGTGACATTTTAGCGAAGCCGAACGTGGGCCCGCATTTTAGTGCCGGTGATGGGATTCGAACCCATGCCCACGGAGGTCCGAATTCGAGCGCTGTACCGCTAGACCACCCCTCTGAGTGAATTTTGGGCTAAAGTAAAAAAAGGTGTATGAGAGCCGGAATTGAAAAGTTGATAAATCAGGATAGCGTCACCCCGGAGACGCCTACTACTTAGGGAAAATAATTTTAGGAATTCAAGCCTCTAATGATAAGAGAGGTACTTAGACCCACGAGGCTTTTTAGTGACAACCCTCGGTACCTTATCTAATCTAAGTGTGTCAGATTTTAGGATGGGAGACGTAACTTGAGCACAGTACTCAATATGAGGTCTTAAATACAGTATGTAAAGTAGGCATAGACATTTAGGTGAAATCCTTACAATATTTCTTGTAAAAAACTTAATGAACCTGAAACATTTATGAGTAGCTAAAGAGTGATCTTCAGTAAAATTAAGAGAAGACTCAAAAATAACTCCTAAATCCTTAATAGATTTAATCGACTTTATTGGCTGTGAGTAAGGAGGAAGATAAAAAACAGTGCCAGACAGTCGTCCGAAATTAATGTGCTGACATTTATCCGTATTGAGTGAAAACTGATTCTTTAACGACCAATTAAAAATATTGAAAATGTCTGCCTAAAGTAATTCTGGGTTAGTCCCTCAGATCTTAACGTCGTCTGCATAAAGCAGAATACTAGAGTAAACGGCTGAAGGTAAATCATTTATAAAGAGAATAAATAAAAGGGAGCCTAAAACAGACCCTTGAGGAACCCCAGAGGAGATAGGACAAGAGGAGGAGGAATCCGACTCTACCCGAACCTTAAAAGTACGATTGGAGAAAAAATCTTTAATCCAAGCAAGAATAGACCCAACTATTCCTACAGACTTAAGCTTAGAGATCAGAAGATTATGTGGAACTTTATCGAAAGCCTTAGCAAAGTTAAAATAAATGGCATCAACAGACTGATGACTCTGAAGCAGTTCTGTGATGCTGTTAGAGTAAGTAATAAGATTAGTAAGACTAGACCTCTTAGGCATAAAGCCATGTTGGGCAGGACTAACGATATTAAGTTTAAAAAGATGGTCCAGTAGATAGGATCTAATAAACTTTTCTATAATTTTACTTGGTGTGGAGAGAATGCTTATAGGCCTATAACTATCGGGTAGATATTTACATCCTGTCTTGTGATTAAGCCTTATAAAGGCGACTTTCCATATAGAAGGCACTTAACCAAACTGGACCAAAAGATTGAAAATATAAGTTAGGGGAGGGAAAAGAATATCCGCATATTCTTTCAAAATTCTAGGATATATGCCATCTGCACCACTAGACATAGACTTAAGGTTGCTAAGGTAGTTGGAGACTGAGAGATTAGAGATTGTTAGAGGTGTTATAGGTGGACAATCTGATGTAGGGAGTGACAGAGTATCGACAAAATAAGATTCCCCCAAAGCCTCCTATCTTTTAAAGAAAATAGCTTCAGAGAGGGGAGCCTATCCTGCTAGGGCAGATGTCTTAGAGACCTAGGCAATTTAGAGATTACTTTTTGTACTTTTTGGAGATTAGTGGAGTCAGATTTTAAAATGGGTGCAGTGACCTAAGCACAGTATTCTAAATGCGGTCTGATATAAAGCATATATAAAGCATATAAAGCAGACGCACACACCTGGGGTAAAGATTACCTAGATTTCTTTTGAAGAACTTAATTAGTGGGTAGCAAGTTTGGGAGGCTTTAGTGTGATGACCTGTGAACTTTAGTGCAGAGTCCATTGTTACTCCCAGATCCTTTATAGACATAACCGTTTCTATCTTATGGGTGTCCCAATGAGGGGTTGAGAAAACGTTCCCTGATGGTTTACCAAAGGATATATGCTTACATTTCGATAGATTTACAGGAAGAGAGTTATCTACAAACCATTTACAAATGTTGTTAATATTGATCTGAAGCTGGCTAGGGTTCGACCCCCAGATCTTGACATTATTTGCATATAGCAGAATGTTGGACTGGACTACTTTAGGTAGGTCGTTAATAAAAATAGTAAACAGAAGAGGCCCTAATACTGACTCTTGGGGAACACCGGAACTAATTTGGCAAGGTGGGGATATATCAGTACCTATTCGTACACTAAAGGAGCGATTTGCGAGAAAATCGGTTATCCAAGCAAGGATTGACCCAGAGATCCCATTTGATCTTAGCTGTATTAGAAGTAAGTTATGAGACACTTTGTCAAACGCATTTGTGAAATCAAAAATAAATAGCACCTACTGAAGGCCTAGAGTCTAATAAGCTCGTTATGCTATCTGTGTAAGTTATTAAATTAGTAAGGCAGGACCTATAGGGAAGAAAACCGTGTTGGGCAAAATTAATTAGTTTATGCTTAATGACGAAATCAAGTAAATGGGTCCTTATTAGTCTTCCCATAACTTTACTTGGTGTAGATAATATACTAATCGGTCTGTAGCTCTCGGGCGTAAACCTGGAACCCGATTTAAATATTGGCCTAATAAATGCGAACTTCCAGATGAGTGGAAGCTGACCGGATAAAGAAGAGAGGTTGAAGATATAAGATAGATGGGGAGCCAATATCCCAGCACATTCTTTCAGAACTCTGGAGTAAATACTATCGGTGCCACAATAAGTTAATTTATGTCCTTCAAGCAGTTTACAAACTAATTAAACATCCGGAGTAAAGGGACCAATTAAGGGGGACGAGTCTGAGATGTGGAATGAAGGGAGTTTGGAGTGTTGAAACACCGAGTTAAAATAATCTCTAAAACTTTTACAAGCTTTGGTCTTATTTAAAAATATACCATTGTCCTTTTCCAGGCAGGATAGGAAATATTCGGAAGTGCGCTTATCCTTAATAAACTTAAACAGGGTACTTTTGTTGTCCTTAGCTATTAGTAGGAGTTTGTGGACCATATTGTCCTTGTGGGACTTAATTAAACTGGAGCATTGGTTCCTGATTAAGATATAGTTGTAGTAGAAACAGAAGAGCTTAGTAGATTTTCAAAGATAGAAAACCCTGTTCCGTCTCTGGATTAAATAAACAATCTTTCTAGGGAGCCTTGGACTAGTGTGAGAAGGAAGTCGATGCGAAACAAACTTGTTGATGCCTTTTTTAATTAGACTAATAAAATGGGAATAAGCCTGTTCTAAATTATTAACATATAAACGACTTCAGTCAGCCGAAGCGAGGAGTTGACAAAATTTCCCAAAATCGGCTTTTCTAAAATCAGGGATCGGTGTTAGGTTCTCTCGCTTAATCCTAAAACTACATGAAGGGAGGGTCACTTCAAA
>JAKXYG010000691.1:0-107981 GCA_025895645.1 Cardicola forsteri
TTACTTACCAGCTCTCCCTATAAAATATTATTTAACAAATATATTTTCTTAATTATTTTAATTAAACCAATATTAAAAAATAATTTTAAAACAAATATTAAAAAAAATAATTTTTTAATAAATAATTATAATATTATAAAATTTCCCGACGGAAAATTTAACGACATTGTCCAAAAAATTGTTTACATCAAATACATCAGTGTTACTTATGTACTGTTATATTTGTTTGGTTATATTTATTTTTGTATAAACAAAATGTAAAATGTAATATTTTAAATTAACATATTTGTATAAAAATAATTTTACAGTTAATATTATTATTAATTTATATTTTCAGTATAATTACAGATATAATTAAATATTAAAATTAAGATTGAATAAAAACTTTAATGGCGTTAGTGTAATCCGTAATATTAGTATAAACCAAAATACATAAATACGTATTTCGTAAAAATATTAAAAAACAGAGCTCGACTTTGACATTGTTTTTTATAACAAAAATTTTTAAATAACAATATTATTTAGAAAACAGTGTTTTTTCTATAAAATAACACACTGGAAAAAAATTATTATATATTTACTAAAATACAATATAATGTTAACATGTGTTAATAATTAAATTAAAATTAATGGTTGAAATGCAAAAATGTGATATTATTACCAAACAAAAACACTTTATATATAGTTACATATATTTGTAGCGGTGATATTTTGAAGTCCAAAATAATAAATAATATTATTTTCTATTATTAAAAATTAACATTTAATTTTTGGCAATTAATTTTCTTCAAATATTAACAATTTTGTTTAAATGTATTAATGGTACATACCAGTGGGAACGGCTATAAAAACAACCGTTCCCACTCCATTGACAACTTCCGCTTTCTGTTATTAATCCGTTTTATTCCAGTTTCCATTTTGGTTCTCCCCACAATCCGACTGTAGTTTGGCAATATACTTTTCCAGATTACGTTTTTGTGTTCTAATTCACTACTTTAAGTTATTAGTACAAACGTAAGGTAACTGGGAAGGAAACTACGACTAGGTCTTAATAATCACCGCAACCTTTTACAACAAGCGACGCAGTTTGTCACATACAAAACCGCCCTTATCTCGCGTTTAGTGAAACAAGGCTACGCAGCCTTTAATTTGAAGTCGATTTACTAAAGTGGTGCGGACGACATTTAAGACCAGTCAGCCAAATTATTAGATCTTTATCGCGCGTGGCATTTAGAAAAGTTTTTTTTGTATTATTTTTACAGATTAATTAATTTATTTTTTTGTTTAAATACGTTAAATTACTAGTTTATTATATAAATACATATATTAGGCAGTAATTTTATCGGATGGAGCAAGATTTCGAAAATAAGTTAACGCTGGTAAATGATACAACTAAGCCTCAAGGAACGATGCCATGCACGTACCGACCCCTAAACCCTGCCAACCCAGAATGTTGGTTTAACCTGTTCGAACACCATCTGGAGGTTTTTGGAATAGTGTCGGGAGCACATAAATTCCACTAGTTAGCTCATAGGATGCCAGATCACCTTTTTTATTAAAAAATTATTAATATTTCTATTATCAAAGTAACATTTATAAAATAAAAATAATTTTAATATATATATATATATAAATTTAGAATTGTCCAAAAAATAATGTTATTTTTGTAATTATACAAAGCATATGGATTTATATAAATATATAAATATAGAAAATATACAAGTACATTTACATAAATAGGTTTGCATGTAGTTATTTCTACTTTTAAAATAATGTAATTATAAAATTGCATATAAAATTGCCTTTTTTTAATTAAATTATTAAAAAATATTAAAATATTAATTGCAAAAACATATTATTTAATAACAAGTATGATATGATGGTTGAGGTAAAAAAATTAGAAGCACTTTGATATTGTGTAGCATCCTGCTCTAATGACTTATCTTATATTTATTTAACTTTTACCGATACATACCTAAAATAATATTTTATTAATGCACAATAAGTAACATTATTTGCAAAAATAATTGTTGATTATTATAAACAATATTTATTCTTGTAATAGAGATTAATACTTAAATTAAAAAAACATAACCTCTAAAAAAACAATTTTATTAATTAAAATACATAAATATGTGATATAATGTCAACAATTTAAAAAACATTTATTGTTTTTTATAAATATTGACAGTTATATTTAATCTCAGTTTATCATGATACCAAGAAAAATCTTTGATTATTTATAACATAAATTTTTTTTAATAAGTATTAGTTTATTTTGCAACTTGTTAAGTTGCCCATATAAAAACCAAACTTTAAATTAAAAACACTGAATTTTCAGACGTTTTAGACTAGATATACAAAGGTCCGTTATTTGTTTAACAGGATTTATGCACTATGAATAGATCAAACAAACATTTTATTATAAATTAAATTAAAACTTACTTTGCTAATTTTGATTGTAAAGATCCGTTAATGTAAATTTAGCCAAACATGTAGTAACTTGTAAATTATAACTATAAACACGTTACAAATTTATAAATATACAGCAAAAGATTATTTTTAATATATTAAAAATGTTTTTAAATATTTTGCTAAAACTACAATTCTAATAATTACAAAAAATATTAATAATTTACTGTTTAAGTTATTTTTAGTACTGTTTTAATTTTTAATTTTTTGTTTGATTAAATAAAATAAATAATTTTAGATAAAATGTAAATTAATTAAAAGAAAATTGATTTAAAATATAACTCAATAATTTTACTTTTAAAGCAAAAACGTTTTGAAAAAAACACTTATGTTTGCTTAATTATATGTTTTCTATTTTACAAAAAAAACTTTTTAAAAATTGAATAAATTTTAAAACTAAACGTAAGCTTATTTTAATTTCGAAAATTGTATAATATTTTGTATTTAAATCGGTCTATGTAAAATGTTGTATCTTTTAACCACAACGGCACAAATATAAAATTACATTACTTAATTTGACTAAAATAGTATTAAAAGTTTTGTTGAAACCCATGTTATTGTTTCTAACTAAACCAACATACAAAATTGCGTACATATCATGGTATTTTTAAAGAAATACTAATCTTTGTTTTTACATTATTAATAATTTAACTTTGTTTTACATAATGCTTGTTAATAAAAAGTGTTTTATAAACCTTTTATTATATTTATATTAAACTTTAAATAAAACTTTAATTTACAAACTGTAAACAAAATATTTAATAATATGGCTTTTTAGATTTTTATAAATTAAAACAACATATGTTATATTGTACTTAATTTTGTTATACAATACTATATATTTATAAAATACGTTAAAATTTGTTAAATTATTTTTAAATATAAATATTGTAAAGTAATAACCTACATGCATATATATATAAAGTTTGATAATAATATAAAAACACAATTTATGTAAAGTGTTGTTTATATTATATTTATTTAAATATTCAATACTAGTTAATAATAATAATGTTATAAACAAATTGTTTTTTTTAAAAAGCCACGGATTGTAATAATTGTCTACTTTTTATCTGGTGCAAACTGTTCAATATATATTTTTTAATTATTCTATTTATTAAAATTTGTTTTGTTTGTTATTAATATACTATTTATGTTAATGTCATTGTATTAAAAAAATTAATTATTTAGTTTAATATTTTTATTTTGTAAAAAAAATTAAAAACTTTGAAAATTGTAAACACTAACAGTATTTTTTTAAAGTATATATATTTTATTTTATTTTGAATTTTGTGTGAATCATAGATGTCAATATTATTTTTCTGAATTGGTTATATATATATATATATATATATATATATTACTATTATGTGTGCTACCTCGAATGTTTTGGTAGAAACATTTTTTAGCAGTGGGCATTTTAGCAAAGCCGAACGTGGGCCTGCTAAATTATCTAATTGGTATTAATTGTTAATATTGCTATTCTTATAATATTAAAAAAATTAATTGACACATGTACAAAATAATATTGCATACATTTAAATATGTAAACTTTTTACATTATTACATACACACAAATTGTAGAGTTACTAGTAAATACATGTCAATATTGTACCATTGTTAAATATATGTAACTATATGTTTAATTTTATAAATTAAAAACATTATTGAAAAAAATTATAATGCTTTTTAACTTTCACAACAATTAATGCAAATAAATAAACATTTAACTAAAACCTCTTTAACAACTATATAGCATGCAAGAAAAACGTCACTTTGATTATAATATATCTATATATACAATACTATATAATAATTAAACAAACTATAAATATGTATATACATATATTGTTAATAAACAATTGTATAAAATAAAAACTGGTGCAAAAACAAAAATAGAGTAAAATGATTAACATGATTTATAAAGACGATTATTAACAAACATACGGATTAAATGCAGTTACCAAGTTATTAATAATCTATGTGATTGTCTTTTTTTTAAACAACGTAATTCTGACGTTTTTGAATGTTGTTAATAAAAATGTTAATTATTGTCATTATTTATTTTATTTATGGTTATTGGCTTAGATACTTCAGTAGAAGTAGCTTTCAACACACAAAAAATATGTACAATCATAAAAATGCAATATAATTAGCAATGTGTAACATCAATCCAAAAAAAATAAATAATAATAAATATAAAGTTAAAATAAGGTTAATTTACATAGGCTAGAAGAAAAAGGGAAAAAAAACTCAAAATTAATGTATTTTCAAAAGTCATGTTTAATACGATATACGTAAAGTGACATAATATTTTTTAGGGGACACTATAGTTAATAAAGTGCAAATATGTCAGTATACATAAAATACAAATGATTCATGACTCATGAGTGAGCATGGCTAATAAAATAATGCTCTGGATAAAGGGCAGATTAGAAACAACAGTAATTGGTCAGACAAAAGAAAACAAAGAAAACACTGATGATTTGGATAGGCTAATGTAAAGGTCACTTTAAACTTTGTTGAAATTGGATAGTAACCTTGCTAATTATGGCAGACATAAATTTAAGTACACATTGGTTCTGCACTAAACGTGTATATGTAATCTTCTTGTCATTCCCAATGCAAATGATTTGCTGAAATTACGATAAAGTGGATGATTGGAGTTGTTGGAAATACGACTGATTAATTGAAAACATTTCTTAAAGTATCGATGAATTATTTCATAAAGAATGTCATTGTAAGGAGTACCGGATGATTAGCTAATTATGGTAATACATTTTTTTAACTTTATAAAATCCTTTCTTTTAGTCCCGGAAATATTACAGGGGAGCAATACAATATTATTGAATAAAATGTAGCTTTAATATATGTATTAATAACATGTTGGCAAACACGCAGGTTCCTTAAACGTCTTATGTAGTAACATAAACCTCAAGTTTTAGTAAACAAATGGTCAATGTGATCGGACCAGGTAACTTTGTTATTCAGTAAAACACCGAGATATTGAAAACTATCACAAATGTCAATTTCCACGTTTTTAATACTAACCTTTGGATAAAGTAGAGTCAATTGAGTTAAAGGTAAGTGTGAGCTAAAATTGATTACCTTGCATTTTGTAGAATTAAATTTTAGACTATGTTTTGCTGACCAATCAACTAATTCACCAATTGACTCTAGGAAATGTACATTATCTTCGGTTAAAGAGATGAATTTACATAACGCCAAGTCGTCCGCATATTTGAAGAGTACAGCAAGCTTTTTTGGTTAAAAAACATCCACATATAATAAAAAAAAAAAAAGATAAGACCGCATTTTGTAAAACACCTTTGTTTTTTCCCATATTAAACAACAAACCGAATACGTTCACATAAATTCTTAATTTTTGTATGTTTATTGATGCTGCGTTTTAGCGTACTAAAAACATGTTTAATAACATTGATACCCGGGCTGTTAAGTAGCAATTAAATAAAAAACAGTTTTTTAGATTTTAATCGTTCTACTGTCTAAATGTAATAATAAAGCAAATATAGTAAACTTAGATAAATATGACTACATCTTTTTGGACGTATAACATACAAGATTGTCCTAAAAAACAGTTATTTTTGTGTAAGTGTGTTGCATTGCATAATAAAAAAACATATTTTATAAATGTAACATTTTTTATTTTATTTTAGGTACCAGATATAATTTTTTTATTTGATAGGTTAATTATACTTAATAGTAAACCAACGCATTACTTGTCGTGGGTGAGATTTCTATCTAGCAACTGGTTGTAAATGTATTTAATAACTCGATTTACACAACACTTTGTTTTTAAAGCCAAATCGTTAGTCGCAAATTATTGTTTTATTAAAAAGTATACGGAACGTCAATAACACATGTGTTGTTTACTTTATTGTCTAAAAACTACTTTATTATCCTTTTGTTTTTTGGTAATAAATAGCTTAATCTTTGGTGATTGTAGAATTGAACCAGGTTCAATTGTTCTGTTTTTATAGTGGAATAAGCAAAATTGTTTAAACTATTTTTTTATTTATTTTTAAAATAGATTTATTATAATTTTTTTAACCGTATGACAATTTTCTGATTATCTGTAGTAGTCGCAACATTTTTTTAACATTATCAAAATTACGTGGTCTTTGACCGTTAATAATCCAATCAATTGTAGATATAAAGTATGCTATTTTGGTCAATTCAGTCTCCTTAAATAAATATTTACAATTATATATAAATATAATTTTAAGATACTTTACATTATTTTTTTATTCTTAATATTTAAGTTTACAAAAAAAAAATTAAACAAAATAAATTAATTTACATTTAATATTTTTGTATTTTTTGCGTTAATTTTTCAAAAGAGTGTATATATATGTGTGTGTGCATTTATACCTGTTAGTTATCTTAGCACATTTTACAGTTAAAAAACCTGTGTGTTTTATATTTTTAATTATTATATTATTAATTAATATCTTAAACTGAATTTTTAAATGACTGTTCTAGCGTTGTTATTGCGGTACTGCCCTCGAATTCGAATAATGGTAAACATGGGTTTGAATCCTGTCGCCGGCAATAAAATGCGGGTCCATGTTTTGCTAATTGTTTACTGCTAAAAAATGATTTTGTAAAACATTTAAAGTAAAAAAATTTTTTAATGTTATTATTTTTTAAATAATTTATAACATTTTCTCTACGTATATATTGTTAGCAAATTAACTTAAAATTAATCATTTACTGCAACAAATAGATAAATTATTAAAAATAAATAGTTACGTGTGTTAGCTAATGTATTTTAAATTATTATTGCGTATTCGTTATAAATATATATATATATATGTGTGTGTAAGTATTAGTATATACTTATTTGAATATTATTTATTTAATAGTTTTAATACAGGTAAATATTTTAAATTAAAACATATTAAATAAGCTATTACTCCTAAGTATTGATAGCTTATATTATCTTATCATAATTATTTTGTTAAAAAATATTCTTTAATTTAAATTAACAAACAAAAAAAGTATACAATTTTATTGACAAGTTTCTTTATTATAAATTTACATAATTTAATTTTTATAATTTGTCATAATACGTTCTTTAAAAATATAAAACTATATATATATATATGGGTTTTTACTTTACCTTTTTATGTTATTTAAACTTTTCTAACGTTTATAAAACTTTAATAAATTAATTATATTTTATTTGTCTTTTCTTAAGTTAATTATTTTTTTATTTTATTATTATTATTATTACTATTAGGAGTAGTAGTAATAGTAGTAGTAGTAGTATTACCAAACCCTTTTGCATTAAAAATAAGCATAAAGTAATAAAACAACAATTTTTGCAAAACAACAAAAAAAACAAATAAATCCCATAATCCAAAAACAACATGCAATAAAAAAATGTTTTCTTGTAATAAAAAAATTAATCTTATAAAACATTTATTTTAAATATATATTCTTAACTAATTTTTAGACAAGTTTCTTTCAGTATCTATTGTTTTTTTAACTATTTTTAATTGTTTATTACAAAACCGTTATTGTTTGTGTTTTAGGTGGTAAACTACGCAGTTTTTTCTGTAAAAATACAATAATAATATACAATAAAAGCAAGTCAGTTTTTCTCATGATTTCATTATTTAAAATGCGATCGCACTAAATAATATTTAATATACTTACTGAACATGTTTTTTATACTACTAAGAAACCTATCAAAGTAGGAATTGTTCTACCTACGCATTTATTTGAACTAATTTGGACATCTCACAGCACATGTTGTGCCTTATAATGACTCATTTTATGTACAACAATTTTGAATATTTTTTTAAAATCACATGCATACTATGTAGCTATATTTATATTCATTAACATATGACATTCTATTTCATTTTGATCCCATTATTTATACTACTACTTTTTTTTTATTTTGATGGTAAAAATGTATTTTATGCTGAATGTATTTCTAGTGAGATAATAAAGCTTAATAATAATAATAATAATAATAATAATAATAAATATATATCAATAATTAATTAATAAAATACATAATTAATTAATTAATCATAATATTAAAAACAACATTTACATTCAGCATACAATACATTTTTACCATTAATATAAAAAAGTAGTAGTACAAATAATAGGATTAAAATAAAATAGAATATCATATGCTAATAAAAATAAAAATAGTCTATATAGTATGCATGTAATTTTTTTTTTTAATTCCAAATTGCTGTCCATAAAATGAGTCATTATAAAGCACAACTTGTAATGTGATATGACCAAATTAGTTTAAATAAATACGTAGGCAGAACAATTTTTATTTTAAAAAGTGTCCTAGTAGTTTAATTTTGTTTAATTCTGAATTGGTTAATACTCTGGATAAGTAGGGCAGACATGAATTTTTGTATTGATTAGTTTTGGCTTTCATGTGCAGGTACGTTCGTCTTGTTTTTCCAGAAGCTTTAGAAATGCTAAAAACTGCATGTAGCGGGTGATTGTTATTATTTTTAATCCTTGATGCTAATTATATACAGGGTTTAAAATGTTTATTAACAATATTATTCAATAAGATAGAATATTTGATTCCTAAAGATTTTGATACCAATGATATGCATCTTTTTAAAATAATGTAATCCTGTTTTAATAAACCAGGAAAAATTATGGGTGAGCAATATAATATCAAAGGATAAAAGCATGATGTAATGAACAATTTAGTAATATAATTGTTAACATTTAGTTTTCTTAATCTTCTTATATAGTAGCATAATGATTTGGTTTGTACAAATATACGCTCTACATGATCACACCAGGTAAGTTTGCTATTTATGTTTACACCAAGATATTTAATTTTGTTACAGGTGCATATATTTGTTTGATTTAACTTAAATGTTCTGTTTAGTTCCATTGTTTCTCTTGGACGCCTTGTTGTAAATTTAATAAACTTGCATGTTGATAGATTTAAATTGAGATCTAAGTTAGTAGACCATTTTTCAATTTTATTAATAGAATTTTTAAAATTGTTTAAATTATTGTTTAAAAAAATATTTGTGCAGAATACCATATCATCTGCAAATTTAAGCAAAAGTGATGGCTTTGGCACTAGCAATGGTTCTACGTACAATAAAAATAAAAACGGAAATAGTACTGCACATTGTATAACTCTATTACTGTTTTCTGTTAACTCTGATTTATTACGACCAAGCTGTGTCAATTGTTTTGTTTTAAGAAATAATCTTGTAATCAGTTTAACATGTGGTTAGGCGTTACAAGTAACTCAAGACGTTTAAGCAATTTTTTTCTTGATATACTATTAAAAGCAGATTTGTAATCTAGAAACATGCAACCTATTAAATATTTTCCTTTATCAAACGATTCAGTAATGTAATAAAAAAAGCTGGCTACACAATCTACAGTAGAATAATTATTTTTATATGCAAATTATTAATAACCATTACTAATGTTCAATATAGGCTTAAGGTCGTTAAGTATTATTTTCTCAGTTAATTTTAAAAACACTGAGGTAGAAGCAATTAGGCAATAATGTTCTGGATTTGTTGATGTGACAAAAACTTTTGGAATAGGTGTGATTTGTAAGATACGCCAACTATCAGCTTTTTTACAATTTTTATAATAGACTTGTTTATTATTGTAGATAATGATGGAGCAATTGCTGGCATGCAGAACTTTAATAAAATTGCAACTTATTCCATATATATATATTATTGTATAAATTATACAAAACGTTTTTAAAAAAAATAAAACAACAGTTTCAGCAAAACAACAACAACATAGTTTTGCGATTAAATATTTTGCAAATCGAAGATTGAGTTTTTTTTTCAGTTTTTACTTTTATCCGTGTAGTTATAATATCCAGCTACTTGCAATCACTTTTATGCCGTTGTTTGCCAAAATGGCGTTTTTTTTTGCTGCAGTATATTTTTTTACACATGCCAAGTTGGTAACCATGCGTTAAAACCCTTTTTTATATAAACTTGAAACAAGCAATTCATATATATATATACACATATATAAAAATATTTATGATTATTAATATAACTCTAATTATATATGTAATCAGTATTGTATATTTAATTATAAAACAATTTTTTACGTGTAGCAACATATTAATAAAGTACAGTAAATCTTTTTATAAAAAACATTTAAAATAATTTGTTTTGTGCTGAGGTGGTCTAGCGGTATATTGTTTGCATTTGGACCTTGGTGAGCATAAGTTCGAACCCCACAACCGGCGCTAAAATGACGCTCACATTTAGCTTTGTAAAATTGTTTACTGCTGGAAAATGTTTTTTATAAAATATAGCATAAAAAACAACATAAAATAAAAATACAATAAAATAATATTTTTTATACAATATACTAACAGTGTTTTTTTTAAATGTTAACATTAATATATATATATATATATATATATATATAAATATATATTTATAAACGTTTGTACACACTATTAATATTAAAATTAACTTAAATTACATTTTGGAATGTATTTAAAAAATTAATAATGCTGTAAACTAATATGCATTTTATATTTACAGAGAAAATTAGATTTTTTACTAATACATTTTTTAGTCAACAAACTATGTTTTGTATTATTTAAATAACAAATTGTTTAAATATTAATAATTACAATCTTCTGTTTATTTTATAATTTTTTGTTTTAAACAATTTGCATAATATGTATACATATATATATATATATATACCAGATTTAAAATAGAAATTGTTTATATATATATATATTTATTTAAATATTTTTGTTTTAACTTAATAAATTTTTTTAACAAAAATCTACAATTAATACTTAAAGCTAATTGTTTTTTTAAGTTGCTTGTAATTAATAATATTAAATTATTTTGTATTTGTGTATAAATAGCATTTAAATGAGTAAAAAGCAATAGTTTTAACATAAAATATATACATGTTGAGTTAATAATATAAGCCGATTAGGCAACAATAATTTTAAATAAAACTATTATTTTTTCAACACAATTTTACAAGTGCTTACATAACCCAGCACACGTTACATTATACACATTATTTAAAGTAAATTAATAAATTTTAAATTTCTTTATGTATTTTTAATTAATTATGATGTAAAAATATTTTTAAAAAAATTAGGAAATAAATACTCATTTTTATTTATTGACTTATAAAACATCTTAGTATAACACCTTGAAAATGTGAACAATTTTAAATATTTTTTTCACATGGTTACTAAGTGTTTAAATAGTTAAATTTATTTTCAAACTACTAAAAATTACAAATTAATAAACAATAATTTTAATTTTAATTTAAATATTAAATAATTTGCCGATTTATTTAATATAAATAAACAAATTCTATACTGAACAAACGAAACAATATGTTTTTTAATCTAAAAATAAAAAAGGAACAACATAAATCTTATTAAACAAATACAAAAATAGAAAAAATTGCACTAAAAAACGTGGTGGAATTTTTATTACATATATGAATAAAGAATACTGTAATAATTCTAAATCTAAATTTAAATATTCGCAAAATGGAATTGAGTGCTTAATTGTCAACTGCAAAAATAAATAAATGTTTCAGTACAAAAATAATTACATTATACATATTTACATAGCACCTTCTACTAGCACTGTAAAAATTAATTATTTCTACGACCAACTAGTTGATTATCTTATTAGTGTTGATAAAAATACTTTAATCGTATTAGCTGGTAATTTCAGTTATGCGAATACTAACATATTCAAACTAATGGGCCTTACTAATCTAGTTAATTTTTCTACAAGACTTCAAAACCAACTAGATTATATTTTTACAACTGCATCCGATTGTTTTTCAGTAAAACAACATGCACTTCTTTTAACATTTGACCATTTACTAATTCGTCTACTTCCAAAAATATACTTAAAGCATTATCATTTAAAATATTTAAAGCTTATTTTTAAATCATTCATACATCTGCAAGATACATCGAATTTGAATGTAGCATTACTTAAATCCACACTATTAAACACTAATAACATTAATTTTAACAATGTTAGTCTAAATAATGCTACTGTACGTTTTACTGATCTTTTTAACGCATATATTAACACATATTGTTTAGTAGTGAAGGTTGAGATTACAAACAATAATATTTTTTTATTAAATCTTAAAAGGCTTAGACAAGAAAAAAAGGTAGCATATAAATCTAGTCAATATACTAATCAAACCGTGATTTACAATCTATTTGGAACTATATAATCAAAATTTTTAACAAATCAAAAGCAAATCAATGTAAGATTGATGCTAAAAAATTAAATGATTACTTTACTTTAAACAACTCAAATATATCAGAATTTAATAAATTAACTAAAAATAATTTAACAGCTATCATCAACTTTAATTTTTTAAAATTAATTAACAATTGTGAAACAAGCACTTTACTTGGACCTGATAGAATAAGTTGCGATTTATTAAAACTCTGCATGCCAGCAATTGCTCCACAATAATAAACAAGTCTATTATAAATTGTGAACTAACTGATTCTTGGCGTATCTCACGAGTTACACCTATTTAAAAAGTTTTTAACTTATCTACAAATCTATAACATTATTGCCTAAATGCTTGCACCTCAGTGTTTTTAAAATTAACTGAGAAAATAATACTTAACGACCTTAAACCTATATTGAACATAGTAATGATCATTAATAATTTGAATATAAAAATAATTATTCTACTGTAAACTGTGTAGCCAGCCTTGTTCATTACAATACTAAATTGCTTAACAAAGTGCCAAAGCCATTACTTTTGTTTAAATTTGCAAATGATATGGTATTGTGCACAAATATTTATTTAAACAATAATTTAAACAATTTTAAAAATTTTAATAATAAAATTAAAAAATGGTCTACTATAGTCTACTATATAAAAAGATTAAGAAAACTAAATGTTAACAATTTTATTACTAAATTGTTTATTACATCATGCTTATATTTTTTGATATTATATTGCTCACCCATAATTTTTCCTGGTTTATTAAAACAGGATTATGTTATTTTAAAAAAGATGCATATTATTGGTTTCAAAATCTTCAGGAATCAAATAGTTTATCTTATTAAATAATATTGTTAATAAACATTTTACATCCTGTATATAATTAGGATCAAGGATTGAAAATAATAACAATCACCCGCTACATGCAGTTTTTGACAATTCTAAAGCTTCTGGAAAAACAAGACGAACGTACCTGCACATAAAAGCCGCAACTAATCAATACAAAAATGTATGTTTGTCCTACTTATCCAGAGTATTAACCAATCCAGAATTAGACAAAATTGAACTACTAAGACATTTATTAAAATAAAAATTGTTCCGCCTACGCATTCATTTAAACTAATTGTATTATTTGTGTTTTAATTGTTTTTGATTAGTACTCTTTTTAATGCCACATCTACCCATTTTTTATTTACACTTTTACACTAAAACGTTGTGTTTGTAACTGACAAACATATACAAAATAAATTTGCTTTACAGTTAAAATCTTATAATTTTATATTAAAAAAATTGGATTAAAAGTTTTAAAATAACGTTTGTTTTATTTTAATAACGCATTTTAAACTTAAAGTTAATGACGCAATAGTTAATTTCATTGTAAATATTAACTTAATTATGCATAATGTAAATAATGTTTACATATTTTTTTAAATGACATACAATAATAAATATTATTAATGTTAGCTCATATAAAATATAACATACAAAACATATTTTTACACAATTAGCTTAAACGAAAAGAATACACAAAACAGTTTTATATTAAATAACAAAATTAAATTACAAAATAAATAAATAAATAAAAATTTAATAAATACATTGTTATTAAACAATTAATTAACATTAATTCAAAAAAAATATTTTAATTATTTATGTATTATCATTAAAGCATTTACATTTTTATGTGCTTATTGCTTATGTGTTTATTGCAAAAACACAATTCACATGATAAGATTAAAATTTTAAAAAATACATAATTTAAATTTTATATTTTAAATATTTACGCATTTTGCGGCTTGTTAAATAAGAACACAAACATTTTAGTTATAATTTAAAAATACATTTTTTGAGTATTATAATACTAACTAATTTTTTCTGAAATACAGAATTTTATTAATATTTAATGTTATTTTAGATATTAATTTTATACAATTAATAATTTTTTACCAAAAAATGTTTTTAATTTTTATTTCCTAAAAAAATAAAATTTATTTTTTAAAATTATTTTAAAATTTATTTATTTTATAAATGAAAAGCATGTGTAGTAGCTGTTTCTTGCAACTGTTTCTAAATTAGAACTATAAAATTTATTTAAATTTTTCTAATTTTTACAAGTGCTGTACGCTTTTTGAACCATGTCTATGAGTCGTTCTAGTATTGTATCACTTTTAATATTAACACGTTAAACATTTTTCATTTGAGTAGTTGTTTAGTTCAAACATTGATGAGCATAATTTCAAATTTTGAAAACCGCTAAAAACGTTTGAGTTTACGTTCGGCTTAGCTAAAATATCTACTGCTGTTTCTTGTAAAATATTTAGAGTAATTAACATAAAATTATAAATAAATAAATAAAACAATATGCAATTTTGTAAAAAAAATATTTTTATATTATATAAAATAAAAGTAAATAATATTGTTAAAACGTAATTAAGATTATTTTTAATTATTTTTATTTTTCCAATTATTTAACAGGTTAAAATTTTATTTGAACTTACTATTAGTATCTGTAAAGTAAATTAATATTAAACAATAATTAAATGTTTTTAATAAATTATTATTATATTATTGTTTGTGTTTAAATAATGTTATATAAAAAACTACAAATATCAAATGTTTTCAATCAGCAGTGTAATTTCTACATTGGTTTCTACATAGAGACTATCAAAGTAACTCAATTTTTTTACGTCGCACAAGTGTTGTAAACTTGCTTAATCCAGTCCATGGGTTTGTCTGGTATTTTATCATTTAAAAAATTAAAAAATAAAAATTTTTGTGCATATGTAAATTAGCGAAACCGCGCTAGATTTTGATTTTTGTAAGCACAAATGTAAGCACTAAATTTAGGATCTACGTTTGGACAAGTGGTTTTCTCCCTCTCCGGGCGAATTTGTTTAATTATTGCTGAAATGGCAATTTTGCCAGTTATACACAATAAGTTAATGCCTCTGTAGTTAGCAGGTATTTGCCTATCTTTTTTTTGTAGACAGGAACAATAGTAGCTTGGTGCCCGTTTATAGGGCACTGCTTATTTGTCCAAAAAATTGTTATAATGCTATACAAATCTTTAACTAGTCTTAAGGAACCACATTTAAAAATATATAAAAGAATTTTGTCAAAACCGGCGGTTTTTTTAGCTTTAAGTTTTTTACAAATGCGCATAATATTTTTGATCAAACGTGGATGGGTTTTGCAACCATCCTGTAGTGATTTCAGGGTAGTTTAAAATTTAATTAAAATAAACTAAACAATTTTTGTTAAAAATGCCAGACAATCCAACTTTAACTTTGATACCACGGTATAGCTGATTCAATTTCTTCTATTTTTTTTTAGAATCGTTATTACTTTATTAAATGTTTTTTGTAAGTCAATGTGCAGATTTTTTTTTGGCTTTTTTTCTATGAAATAATCAAAAATGTTAATCTGACATTTAAAAGTTAATTTTTTTATGAGTAAATTTTTGTTAAAATAAATTTAGTAAATTATTGTTTGTCAAGTGATTTAAAATTTCAGACTTGACAATTTTTTTATAATGCGAGAGATTATTGATGTAATGTTTATAGGTGTATAATTATTTAAATTAATTTTATTACCGTTTTTAAAAATGAGCGTAAAATATCTCATGTTATAAAATAAAAAAAACATTTTTAATTACATTGAGGTCTGGACAATATACATAAAGTTGAATAAAAATAAGCTTTTTGCTTTTTAAAGCTTTTGTGGTTTAAATAAGAAAATGGTATTGTAAACTGTAAGTTATGTTAAAATACACATTATTTTATTAAGTGTTTAAAAAACATTGTTTTGAATAATTGTTTATTGTTTTGTAGCATTTTTAAACAACTCAATATAAAAATAAATTGTCACTAGTACGCGTCTATTTTGAGGCTACTTGTACTTCATTGCTAAACATTCTTTGCAACATTTAAGATGTACAACTTTTGTAGCAATACAATTGTAATACAATGGAAACTTTAAACTATAAACAACTTTTAAAAGTTTAATTTAAATGTTTCTAAAATATTACACATTTATCTGTAAAGTATATTAATTTTAAAAATAATAATAGATAATGTTTGTAATTTAAAAAAAAATTTGTTTGTTGTAATCTATGGGCACGACTAAGTAGAGATATTATAACAACCGCTATAAAAATAATTTTTTTTAAATTGCATTGTGTTTTTTTACAATTGAATATAAATAACCTTTCAATTATTTTTTTAAAAATTTCATAATACATTTATTGTTCTGTTTTTAAGTTGCATAATTGTAAATTGATCATCTTGTTTAATTGTTAAACGTTTTTTTACTAACTAGAGTTTGTTTTATTGTTTAAATTATTAAACACAGTGCCGGAGTGGTCTAGCGGTACAACGCTTAAATTTGGACCTTGGTGGGCATGGGTTCAAATTCTATCACCGGCACTAAAATCCTGGCCTAAATTTGAATTTGATAAAATGTCTACTGCTAAAAGATGTTCCTTGTAAAACATTTAAAGTAAAAAACATAAAATAATATAAAAAATAAAATTTTTTTATGCATTCGATAATTGTTTTAATTTTTGTGCACTTTAAAAAAAAATAAAACTAATTTACAATTATGAGCTGTTTTAACTATAAATATTAAGTGCACTAAAATAAAAAAAACATTTTCATTAAAAATAATAATTTTTAATTAAAAAAAATTAAAGTTTAGACATTGCATTACCAGCGTATGTATTAAAAATATATATACATGATAAATGTAACGTTTTAATTAAATCTTTATAGTGTGTAAAAAAATTGTTATTTTAAAAGCATACATTAATTTATTTTACAAACAAAAATATTTAAAAATATTTAATTGAAATAAAAAATGTTATCTACTGTTTATGAAACTATGTTATGTATAATAGTGCTTACCGCCTTTTTCTACATAATTCATTTGAATTAATATTTAAGTTAATTTTTTTATTTATTTTTATTTTACAAGCAAATTTATGTTATGGTAACAACATTACCTTGTTGAAAAAAATTCTGAATTTAATAAATGTTATGTTGGTATTGTAACTATCAAAATATTTATTTTGGCTTAGATATGCTAAACGTTTTAGTAAATTAAGTTTTTTTTTAATTAATTAAATCTAAAAAATATTAATATAAATAATTATATTTGTGTTTATGTATTTTATTTAATTAGTTTTTTATATAATATAAAGCATTTTTTCTGCATAAGTTTCAATTGATTAACACCACTGCAGTTTTGAAAATTATACATTTGTTAGTACAACTAAGTTAAATAGTTGAATAACGCCAAACTAAAAATTATTAATAATACAAATAACAAGTAAATTTTGTTGTAAAAACATAATATATTATATGCATATGAGTTTATGTATAAATAATCAATATACCAAACATTGTTATATTTAATCAAAAAAAACACAAAAACATAAATGAAACAATGATGTGTAATATAAACAATATTAAAAATTTTAACAATTAATTTAATTTATTTTATAAATGTTTTGCACAGTTATTATTCAGAATTTTTTTTAAAAAGTTAAAGAATATAATGATTATAAGTTTGTTATAACAAAGTTTAAATTTTTTTGTTTAAATAGAACTGGTACAATTATGTTTAAAATTGTTATAAGCGTAAAACACTTACGTTTTTGGTATCTTTTTGTATATTTTGGTAATTAAGTTCATTATAATTCGGTATATAAATTGGTGTTTTGTAGTAATAATAAGTATAAGTAAAATATAAGTATAATAATATAATATATATATATAATATATAATATATAATATAAGTATAATATAAGTTTAATATAAGTATATTAATATTAAAAATTATTTTTTTGTTTTAAATATTTTTACAACGCACATTTTTTTAGCAATATACATTTTTTTAATGCTAAAATTGGGCCCGTATTTTAGCAATAACCAGTTCACATGTTAAATAAAAAAAACTATTTAAACACAAGGTTAGCAGTTTGATTTTTCTTAAAAATAAATTTGTTTTCACAAAACAAACAAAAAGATATTCTTTTAATATACAAAAATAAAAAGTAATAATTAGACAAAATAAAATTATTTAAGCACATTTTTTGTTTACCGGCTACTAAACCTAGCAATAAAAGTATTTACAATAAACAGTTAATGTTGACAAAAAAATGTTTGTAAATTACCAAAAACACGGTTAATTATTATTTGCAAAAAATTAATTATTTTAAATACTTATTGTTATTTTTATTATATATATATATATATATATACATATAATTAAAATACAAAAGCAGCTTATGTCCTGTCTGTTTACAAAATGCCTTCATTTTGGTTATTTACAATTCAAAGCTTTTATGATAAATGCATTATAAAACTATTAAAAAGTATTAAAGTATTTTAAAATTTTTAAATGTATTTAACATAAATAAACAATAACATTTAAAATATAAACTAAAATAATTATAATAACTTTAAACTATTTGAAATAAGAGCAAAATTCAAAAATTAATCTGTGTACAAAATATTGCTAAAAACAACACAATGTCTTTCTTTTGTTATACAACATTAAAAATAGTATAATATAAATAAAATGGGTTTAAAGAAATGTTAATAAAATTTTAATTGTTTGCTGTGCACAATTCTCAAAGTCAAAAATGCAATGTAAAACCATATCAAACAACATTGATGTGTTATTTTATTTAAAAAAAATAGGTTTAAACATAAATTATAAATGTTAGTTATAAATGTTTTACAGTTGCTTAAAATGCAGTTATATATTTTATAATTTTAAATAAATAACTATTTTTAATACAATTTTTTTATTTATAGTATACGTTGCAACCGGATTAGAAAAATATGTTTAAGTATTATTAAAGTGTTATTAATTTAATATACCAATTGTTTTTTTTACCGCGAATAGGTAATAATAATAATAATAATAATAATTTTTTTGTTTGTTGTAATTACCCAAATTATTTTTGTTTAAATTATTGATTAAAATTATGGTTACAACAGTTTATTATAGAAATTATATAACGATTCCTATTTTTATTAGCATAAAATTTGCAATTATTATTACACCCATATAAACAATTAACGCAAAAAATTACAAAGGTATTAAATCTACATTAATTTGTTATATCTTCTTGTTTTTTTGTAAAAACAAATATTGGGAACTAAAAATAATATTTAGTGCTTAATAGATCCTTTATATATACTTAGCAATATTTATTTAAGATGACTGGGTCGGCCAAAATAGCATATTTTAAAAGCTACTTTTATATTAACGTAAATAATAAGTTAATAAGTCTGCTTAATTTCATAAAAAATAAACAATAACTTATTTTTAAAATTGATGTTAAACTAACATTTAAATTTGCTCTGATTGTGAAATCATAATAATTATCAAAATAAACATTGAATTATTCTAATCTATAAAAATAAAAATAATTAAAAAAAATTTTTCTTAATTTTAAATAAAAAAATTAAAGTGAATCTAATAAATTATTATTTACGTTTAACCTTGAGATTCCGCTCACCCGCAAATTCGACTTTCTGATTGCATTGTTTTTAAAATAAAGAATAGTAATAACAAATGTTTTCATCTTACCGAAAATGAATACCGTGTTATTAAAGAATTAAAAAATAAATAATTTTTACCGAAAAAATTAGCAAATGTTTTTATAGAGTTAACTTTTTAACAATTTATCAAATTATGAACGGTCAAAAACCACAAAATTATAATAATGTTGGAAGAAAACGTGTAACAACAAGTACGGATGACCAAAAAATTATAATAGAGCTAAAAAAAATTATAATACACATATTTTAAAAACCAAAAAAAGTAGTTTAAACAATGTTATTTATTCTACAATAAGAAACAGAGCAATTCAATCCGGTTTAACTCTACAATTATCAAAAATTAAGCCATTGATTACTAAAAAACAAAAAAATAATTAATTAGCCTTTTGTAAACTATGCAGTTTTGTATACTTTGCTGATAAAACATTGATTTGGAATAAACCATTTGGTTTTTAAAACAAAATGTTGTGTGGGACGAATTTTTAAAAATATTTATTCCCGGTTGTTAGAAATTATATCTGGTACCTTAACTAGTAAAAAAATTATATTAGTTGTAAAGATTGTTTTTTATTATAAAATGCAGTACACTTACACGGGGGTAACTACTGTTTTTCAAAACAATGCTTTATGTCATACGTCTAAAAATAACGTTATATTTATCTAAGTTTACTATATTTACTTTATTATTACATTTAGACAGTAGAGGGGCTAAAATAAAAAAAGTTATATTTTACTCAATTGCCACCTAACAGCCCGGAAATCAATATTATTAAAAAATGTTTAGTATGCTAAATCGCAATATTATTAAACATACTAAAATTAAAAATTTATATGAACGCATTCGGTTTGTTGTTTAATATAAAATAAAACAAAAATATATTAATACTTTTATCGACAACATTCCAAAACGTTTAAATCAGGTTGTTTAAAAGGAAGGCGCTTACATAGATTATTAAATTGTTTAA
This sequence comes from Cardicola forsteri, assembly GCA_025895645.1. Taxonomy (NCBI): domain Eukaryota; kingdom Metazoa; phylum Platyhelminthes; class Trematoda; order Strigeidida; family Aporocotylidae; genus Cardicola; species Cardicola forsteri. The sequence goes on from JAKXYG010000691.1 coordinate 21,278, forward strand.
AATTTGTAATATTTTTAATTATTTGGTAACTAAAAAAACTTGCATGTAATTTGTATTTTTATTAATAATTGACGTTATAAATCATGTTAATCATTTTATTCTATTTCTAATTTTGCACCCGTTAATATTTTATACAATTTTTTTACGTACAATATATATGTATATAAAATTATAGGTTTTTAAAAATTATTATATAGTATTGTATACATTATAATTAAATTGACGATTTTTTTGTATCTTATATAGTTGCTAGAAAAGTTTTAGTTTAATAATTACTTTTTTGCAGTAATTGCTGTAAGGGTTGTAATCCGTAATAAATATTTAACAATTTATTATTGTTTACATTATTTGTACGCTATATGTAATTATGCATTAAACATTTAGTTAAACAATTTTAAAGTAAATATAAAACAAAATCGGGGTTAACAGTTAATAAAATTATTATTATTATTATTATTATTATTATTAAGTTTTAATATCTCACTAAAAATACATTCAGCATAAAATACATTTTTACCATCAATATAAAAAAGTAGTGGTACAAATAATGGGATCAAAATAAAATAGAATATCATATGTTAATAAATATAAATATAGTCTATATAGTATGCATGTGATTTTCAAAAATAATATTCAAAAATTGCTGTACATAGAATAAATTATTATAAGGCACAACTTGTACTGTGAGATGTACAAATTAGTTCAAATGAATGCGTAGGTAGAACAATTCCTACTTTGATAGGTTTCTTAGTAGTTCAATTTGGTTTGATTTTAGATTGGTTAATACTCTGGATAAGTAGGGCAGACATGAATTTTTGTATTGATTAGTTTCGGCTTTCATGTGCAAGTAAGTTCTTCTTGTTTTTCCAAAAGTTTTAGAATTGTTAAAAGCTGCACGTAGCGGGTGATTGTTATTATGTTCAATCCTTAATGTTAATTGTATACAGGATTTAAAATGTTTATCAACAATATTATTCAATAAAATAAAATATTTGAGTTCTGAAGATTTTAATATCAATGATATGCATTTTTTTAAAATAATGTAATCCTGTTTTAATAAACCAGGAAAAATTATGGGTAAGCAATGTAATATCAAAAGCTAAAAACATGATGTAATAAACAATTTAGTAATATAATTGTTAACATTTAGTTTTTTTAACCTTCTTATATAGTAGCATAATGATTTGGTTTTTAAAAATATTTGCTTTACATGATCACACCAGGTAAGTATGCTATTTATGTTTACACCAAGATAAACTTGCATTTTGATGAATTTAAATTGAGATCAAAGTTAGTAGACCATTTTTTAATTTTATTAATAGAATTTTCAAAATTGTTTATATCATTATTTAAAAAAACCTTTGTGCACAATACCATATCATTTGCAAATTTAAACAAAAGTGATGGCTTCGGCACTATCAATGGATCTACGTACAGTGAAAAATAAAAACGGAGATAGTACTGCACCTTGTGGAACTCCATTATTATTTTTGTTAACTCTGATTTATTACGACCAATTTGTGTATATTGTTTTCTTTTTGAGAAATAATTTTGTAGCCAGTTTAAAATGTGGTTGGGCATTTCAAGTAGCTCAAGACGTTTAAGTAATTTTTTTTCTTAATATGCTATTGAAAGCAGATTTGTAATCTAGAAACATGCAATATATTAAACATTTTCCTTTGTCAAGCTATTAAGTAATGTAATGAACAAGGCTGGCTACACAGTCTACGGTAGAATAATTATTTGTATATGCACATTGAAAATGATCACTACTAATGTTTAATATAGGCTTAAGGTCGTTAAGTATTATTTTTTTAGTTAATTTTAAAGACACTGAGGTGCAAGCAATTGGGCAATAATGTTTTGAATTTGTTGATAGGACAGAAACTTTTGGAATAAGTGTGATTCGTGAGATACGCCAAGTATCAGCTACTTTACAATTCATAATAAACTTGTTTATTATTGTAGATAAGGATAGAGCAATTGTTGGTATGCAGAGTTTTAATAAATTGCAATTTATTCTATTAGGTCCAAATAATGTGCTTGTTTTGCAACTGTTAATTAATTTTTAAATATTAAAGTTAATAATAAGTGTTGAATAATTTTCAGTTAATTGATTAACATTTGATATATTTGAGTTGTTTAAAGTAAAGTAATTATTTAGTTCTTTAGCATTTATCTTACATTGATTTGCTTTTGATTTGTTAAACATTTTGTTAATATTTTTCAAAATAGATTGTGAATCATGGTTTGATTAAAAATAATTATTAGCATAGTTATTAAGTTTGTTTATTTCCAGTCTAATTTGCTAGTTTAAATTCTTTTAATTTAGTATATTGACTAGATTTATATGCTACCTCTTTTTCTTGTATAAGCCTTTAAAGATTTAATAAAAAATATTATTGTCTGTAATCTCAACCTTTAATTACTGGACAATATTTGTTAATATAGGTGTTAATAAGGTCAGTAAAAAGTACAGTAGTATCATTAAGGCTAAGATTGTTAAAATTAATGTTATTAATGTTTAATAGTGCGTGATTTAAGTAATGCTACATTTGAATTCAATGTATCTCGCACATGTATGAATAATTTAAAAATAGGCTTTAAATATTTAGAATGATAATGCTTCGTGTATATTTTTGGAAATAGACGAATTATTTAATGGTCAGATGTTAAAAGAGGTGCGTGTTGTTTTTTACTAAAAAAGTAATTGGGGGCATTTGTAAAAATATAATCTAGTTGTTTTTGAAGTCTTGTAGAAAAATTAACTAGATTAGTAAGGGCCCTTAGTTTGAATATGTTAGTATTCGCATGATTGAAATTACCAGCTAATATAATTAAAGTATTTTTATTAACATTGATAAGATAATCAACTAGTTGGTCGTAGAAATAATTAATTTCCACAGTGCTAGTAAAAGGTGTTATGTAAATTTCTATAATGTCAATATTTTTGTAGTGAAACGTTTATTTATTTCTGCAGTTGACAATTAAGCAATCAATTCTATTTACTAAATATTCAAATTTACATTTACGATTATTACAGTATTCTTTATTAATGTATGTAATAAGGCCTCCCCCACGTTTAGTGCAATTTTTTTGATCAAGTCGAAATATAAAATTCATCAAGTTTTCTAAGATTATTCTCAACATATATATTCAACCATGATTTTTGGATTAATATTATACACCTATTCATATGTAATTTGTTTGTCATGTTTGTCATGTCACATGCTAATGAATATAAATATTGTCAATATAGTATGCATGTGATTTTAAAAAAATAATAAATTCAAAATTACTATACATTGAATAAATCAACATAAAGCACATTTTTTACGTTATACTATAAGATATTTAAATTAATTTAAATAAATGTGTGGGTAGAACAATTATTACTTTAATAGAATTTTTGTAGTTTAATTTTTTTGATTCTGGATTGGTTAATATTTTGGATAAGTATGATAGACATACATTTTTGTATTGATTAGTTTTGGCTTTTATGTGCAGGTAAGTTTTTGTTTTTCTAAAAGCTTTAAAATCTATAAAAACTGCGTATAGTAAATAATTGTTATTACTTTTAATTATTAATGCTAATTGTATACAGGATTTAAAATGTTTATTAACAATATTATTCAAAAAAAATATTTAATTCTTGCAGATTTTGATACCAATAATATGCATCTTTTTGAAATAACATAATCCTGTTTTAACAAACTAGAAAAAAATTTAAGTAAATAATATATTATTAAAGGATAAAAAGATAATGTAGTAAAAAATTTAGTAATATAATTAATAACATTTAGTGGTTTTAATCTTTATATATATTAGCATAAGAATTTGGTTTTAAAAAAAAAATATGTTTTACATGATCACACTAGGTGAGTATGCTATTTATGTTTAAACTAAAGTATTTAATTTTGTTACAAGTGCATATGTTTATTTTATTTAATTTGCGTGTTTTTTTTAATTCCATTGTTTCTTTTGGACGTCTTGTACATTTAACAAACATGCATTTTAATACGTTAAAATTAAAATTAAAGTTAAAAAACCATTGTTTAATTATATAAATATACTTTAAAATTTTTGTAGATTATTATTTTAAAATTTTTTTGTGCACAATACCATATCATCTGCAGATTTTAACAAATGTGGTAGCTTTGACTCTTGCAATAGATCTATGTACAATAAAAATTAAAAAAGAGGTGGTACTGCACTTTGTGGAACTCTATTATTATTTTTTGTTAACTCTAATTTATTAAGACCAAAATGTGTAAATTGTTTTTTTTAAAATAATTTTGTAGCTAGTTTAAAATGTAGTTGAGCGTTTTAAGTAGCTCAAAACGTTTAAGTTATTTTTCTCTTGATATACTATTAAATGCAAATTTATAATTTAAAAACATGCAGTATATTAAACATTTTTTGTCAAGCGATTTAATAATGTAATAAAAAAGGCTGGCTACACAATGTATAATAGAATATTTTTTATATGCAATTTGATAATAATAATTAATAATATTTAATATACGCTTGAGGTCGTTAAGTATTATTTTTCAGTTAATTTTTAAAACACTGAGGTGGAACCAATTGGGCAATAATGTTTTCGATTTGTTGATAAAACACACTTTTTGGAATAAGTGTAATTTGTGAGATACGCCAAATTATTGTAGATAATAGAGCAATTACTGGCATCCACAGTTTTAATAAATTACAATTTATTTTATCATGTAAAATAAATGTGCTTTTTTTTACAACCCTTTAATAATTTTTTTAAATATTGAAGTTTATGATAGGTGTTGAATAATTTTTAATTAATTAATTAAATTTGATACGTTTGAGTTGTATAAATTAAAGTAATTATTTAGTACCATTTTACATTAATTTGCTTTTGATTTGTTAAATTTTTTGCTAATATTTTTCAAATATACTGTGAATTAAAGTCTAATTAAAAAAAATTAATAACGTAGTTTTTAAGTTTGTTTATATTTTAAAATTGGTTTGTTTACATTTTTTAATTTAGATGTTGACTAGATTTAAATGCTACCTCTTTTTTAATTGTAATTTAATTTGTTTTACAAAACATTTTTGCAATTATTTTAGCAGTTTTTTGTAAAAAATATAAAACAACATATAACGTGTTTATTTAAAATATTTAATATAATTTTATTTAAACTACTCTAATTTACATCTTTAAAACGTTTAAGAAAATTATATATATATATATATATATATATATATATATATATATATATATATACTATAACTTGTATCAACAATAAATCTGTGTGAATATTGTGTACATTTTGTTAATTTGCTTCAAATTATTTATATATCAAAATAAATAAAAATGTTATATATCTTACAATTAACGCCTTAAAAAATAAATAAATAATTTAATTATTTTAAACACATGCATAGACTAAACATTTATTTTAAATATTATTTCTACATGCTAAAACGTTTTAGTTAAAATATTGGAAACGTTATTTTATTATTACATGTAATATTATTAATCAAATAATTACTTATAGTTAAATCTGTAGTAACAAATATTATTAATTTTTAAAATTAATGTTATATATACATATAAACATATAGGTAAAATCACATTTTAATTCTATGTTGCTACAAAATTAATTTTTATTAATATTTAAGTAAACTTTTTAATTCGTTTTTATTTTACAGGCAAACTTATGTAATTGTAACAACATTAACATGTTATAAAATATTTTAAATTTAATTACATTTGTTTGTATTGTTATTGACAAAATATACTTTTTAACTTAGGTTTCCTAAACAATTTCGTTAACTTAATAAAAATAATAATTGTATATGTGTTTATGTATCTAATTTTAACAAGTTTTATTTTAATAATAAAAAATATTATTTTTGCATAAATTTGAACTAATTACTATTAACACAGTTTTAAAAATAATACATGTTGATCGGACAACAAAATTTAAGAATTGCTTATTGCAAATTAAATTGTTTACTATGCAAAAATAAAAAGTATTGATTATAAAAATAGCAATTAATTTTTATGGTAAAAACATAATATATTATATACATATCAGTTTATGTATACGTAATTAACATACCATGCGCTGTTAAATTTAATTAAGATAAACGCAAAAACTTAATTTTGTAATAGTTTATACCGCGATTTGTTACAAACTTATTTTGCATTAATAATACAATAAAATGTTTTAGTTGTTATTATTTTACAGGCAAATTTATGTTCTAAAAAAAATTGAATTTAATTAATTTTATGTTGGTGTTGCTGTTGTTAACATTTTTATTTGGCTAAGGTTTCCTAAACAATTTAAAAAAATAAATAAAAGATATATTAAATAACAATTACATTTGTGTTTATGTATCTTATTTCAACAAATTTAATTAATAATAATAAACTTTTTTTTTGTATTAAATTTAAACTAATTACTATTAACACAGTTTTAAAAACAATGCATGTTGATCGGACAACAAAGTTTAAAAATTGCTTATTGCAAATTAAATTGTTTAATATGCAAAAATAAAAGGTATTGATTATAAATATAACAACTAATTTTTATGGTAAAAACATAGTATATTATATACATATCAGTTTATGTATACATAATTAACATACCATGCGCTGTTATATTTAATAAAGACAAACGCAAAAACGTAACTTAAACAATTGTGTGTTGTGAAAACTGACAAAAATGTTAATAATTAATTGAAGTTATTTTATAAACGTTTTTAATAGTTTTATTAAAAATGTTTGTTAAAAAACGTTAAAAAATGAGAATATTATAAGTTTGTTACAACAAAATTGTGAATATACTTATAATCAGTCATTTTATTTAAAAGGTATCACTTTTAAAAATAAAAAATATATAAAATTTAAAAAATAAGTATTAAGAATTATTTTTGTAAATTAGCTACATATTTTTATATTTAATAAATTTTAACTAGAAAAAATTAAAGTTTAGGCATTGCATTACCAGCGTATGTATCAGGGTTATATATTTGTAGAAAAATGTAGCGCATATAGTAAATATTTGTAATCTGTAACAAAAACGTTATTTTTAAAATATACATTAATGTATTTTAGTAACAAAAAACATTTTAAAAAAGATAACTGAACTGAAATACGTTGCCTATTGTATATAAAACAATGTTATGTATAATAATTCTCACTGCGATTTGCTACAAAATTAATGTGCATTAATGTTTAAATCAAATTTTTTATTCGTTTTTATTTCTTGGGCAAATTTATATTATGGTAACAACATTAACGTGTTTTTAAAATCATAAATTTAATTACTTTTATTTTGGTGTTGCTATTGTCAAAATATCTTTTCTGGCTTAGGTTTGTTAAACAATTTGGTAAATTAAATAAAAAATGTATTAAATAATAATTAAATTTGTGTTAATTTATCTTATTTTAACAAAACTTTTTATTAATAAAAATATTTTTTTCTATAAATTTAAATTGATTTCTACTATTAAAGTTTAAAAATAATGCGTTTTTATAATTTGACAAAGTTAAAAGTTTAATTAACGCAAATTAAATTGTTTAACATGCGAAATTAAAAGTTATTAATTATAAAGATAACAACTATTTTTTGTGGTAAAAACATAATATATTATATACATATCAGTTTATGTATACATAAATAACATACCATACGCTGTAATATTTAATAAAGACAAACGCACAAACTTAACTTAAACAATTGTGTGTTGTGAAAAAAATAACAAAAAATTTAATAATTAATTTTATTTATTATATAAACGTTTTTGACAGTTTTTACTAAAAAAGTTTGTTAAAAAACATTAAAAAATAAAACTATTATAAGTTACAGTTTACAGGTTGGTACACGAGTTGAGTAAGAGACAATCTGTTTTTGATTGTCGGTTCTGATGTATCGACAATATTATATTCAGAAAGGAAATAAAAATAAAACAGAAGTTAAAAATTAAATCCGTCAACCACTGGGGAAACAGATACATTTGGATAGGACATAACGATCATAAGCAGTTTTAAATAATGGGACCGAGTTGGCATTAACTACCTAAGAAGGAAAACTGTTCCAAACATAAATAACCCTCTGTAAGAAATGGTGAAGCCTCAACCTTGATTGTACTCTGTATTTGGTCAGTTTTAGGTTGTGTTTCCTAAAAAAAATATTTGATAGTGTAAAGAAAAAAGGGGAGGAACCAGATGTAAAGTATTGATATATTAAAATAAAATTCCCCCGAAGCCTCTTATTCCTTAGAAAAAATAATTTTAAAGAGAGGAGCCTGGATTGATAAAGAAGATGTCTTAAAAACCTAGGTATCTTAGATATCACCTTTTGTACTTTAAAAAAAATAAAAAAGTCGGATTTTAGTATAGGAGCAGTGACCTGTGCGCAATACTCTAAATGCGGTTTGATATAAAGCATATAAAGCAGACGCACACATTTAGGTGAAAGACTACCTAGATTTCTTTTAAAAAACTTAATTAGTCGATTACAAGTATGGGTGGCTTTATTGTGGTGTTCTGTAAACTTCAAAGCAGAGTCCATGGTCACACCCAGATTTTTTATAGATATAACCGTTTCTATCCTATGGGTGTCTTAATAAAACGTAAAGAATACATTTCCTAATGGTTTACCGAACGATATATGCTTACATTTTAATAGATTTAGAGAAAAAGAATTATTTACAGACCATTGACAAATGTTGTTAATGTTAACCTGAAACTGACTAAGATTAGACCCCCAGATCTTGACATTATCTGCATAAAACAAATTATTGAACAAGACCACTTGAGGTAGGTCATTAATAAATATAATAAACAGAAGAGGCCCTAACATTGACCCTTGAGAAACACCCGGACTAATAAAGCAAGGAGGGAATAAATCAGTGCCTAGTCGTGCACTAAAATAACGGTTTGCGAGGAAATTGGTGATCCAAGCTAGGATAGACCCACAGAACCCAATTGATCTTAGCTTTAACAAAAGTTGGTTATAGGGCATTTTGTCAAACGCCTTGGCGAAGTCAAAATAAATGGCATTTACTGACGACCTAGAGACCAATAAACTTGTAATGCTATCTGTATAAGTTATTAAATTGCTGAGGCAAGACATATGGGGAAAAAAACCATGTTGTGCAAGGTTAATTAGCTTATGTTTAATAACGAAATTAAGTAAATGAGTCCTTATTAGTTTTTTATGACTTTACTAGATGTAGATAGTATACTAATAGGTCTGTAACTTTCTGGCATAAACCTAGAGCCTGATTTGAATATTGGCTTAATAAATGCAGACTTCCAGATGAGTGGAAGCTGACCAGTTAGAAGGGAAAGGTTAAATATATGGGTTAAATAAGGAGCCAATAATATTGCACATTTATTTAGAACTCTAGGATAGATACCATCAACGCCACAAGAAGATAATTTAAAACTTTCAAATTGTTTGCAAACTAATTGAACATCAGGTGTAAAAGAACCTATTAATAGAGCCGAGTCTAGATTGTAAAATGGAAGAGGATTAGATTGTTAAAACACCAAGTTAAAGTATTTATTAAAACTTATACAATTGCTACCCCTAGTTAAAAGTGTACCATTAATCTTTTTAGGCAAGGTAGGGAATATTTAGAAGCACGCTTATCCTTAATAAACTTGAACAAGGTGCATTTGTGCTCCTTAGCTTTTAGCAAGAATTTGTGAACCTTAAGGTCCCTATGAGTTTTAATTAGTCTAAAGCATTGGTTCCTAATTAAAATATAATTATGATAGAAACAAAGGAGCTTAAACAATTTCCAAAGATAGAAAACCTTATTCCGCCTCTGGATTAAACAAACAATTTTCCTAGAAAGCCTGGGACTAGTGTGAAAAAAAATTTGATGGGGAACGAAACTGTTGATACATGTTTTAATGAAACTTACAAAGTGGGAATACGCCTGTTTTAGATTATTAGCGTATACAAGACTTTAATCCGCCGAGGCAAGAAATTGACAAAAATTGACAAAATTAGTTTTTCTAAAGTCAGGGATCGGTAATGGGTTCTCACGCTTAATTGTAGAACTACAAAAGGGAGGGATACTTCAAGAAATAAGGGAATATAGTCACTTTTCCTAAAAGGGAGTAGGTAGAAAATAAAGTCAATATAAGATAATTCGTTCGTAAAAACAAGATCAAGGCATAATGGGGATTGACCAAACTTATACCTAGTAGAAACTGAAAAATGCTGAGTAAGAGCATGTTTAATGCTAAGTTTTAAAATTATATTATTAAAATGATTTAAGCCAGAGAGAGATTGCCAATTGATGGAAGGACAATTAAAATCACCCATTAAGATGTGGTGCTTGTAAGAGAGAAAAAAGCAGCGTTTGAGTTTAAAAACAAAAGCCTTATTAGAGGTTTTTGATAATGAGGGAGGACGATAAAATAAAGAGCAAAGAGTGTTGACGCTTAGTGTCAAATGACTTGACTTATATTTAACCTGAGGAATACTTTGGTGAGAAGAAACGGTATAAAATAAGTTATTTCTGATATAGAAAAAACCACCACTCTTTTTACCTTTACTAAAGTTTTGCCTGACTATATTATAACCCAATAAAAATATTTTGCTGTCAAGTATATCTACAAAGAGCCAGGTCTCGGTGATAGTGATAATAACAATGAAACAGAAGTTATTAACTTTTTTTTGTATTTTAGATAATTTATTAAGTAGACTTAAAGCATTTGTATAGGGTACCTTTATAAAGGAAAGGTAGGGAAAAGAGGAGATAATTGCCTGAAGCAATGTATTATAAAAAAAGGAGTATGATTTCAAAAATAAATTCAAAAATTTGGTATATTATAGGTGGTAAACTTTAGTGGAATGAGTTAAAAAAAAAGAGTTCTACTATCTAGAAAGGTTAAAGCCTTCACAAAGTTTTTAGTGTGTTCATTCCGAGAGAAATCATTAAGAAGACAAATTTCCGAAAAGGTAGAGCGAACCTTAAACCAGCCCTCTATAATTTTATCCTTAATAAGGGAAGACTTAAAAATAACCAAGATGGGAGGGGTTGAATGTGGTCGCTTACATGGGAGTTTACATAATTTAAAATTATTAACCTTGGGGGAGCAAGAGGAGATAATATTTAACACTAACTCTTTATAATTAGTAACACTACCCTTAATGCCTTTGATAATAATGTTGCAATAACGTTTATTATCTTCAATGTGTTGGTTGGTGGCAACCAGGATTTTTTTCTGGGACAGTCTTATAACCGTTTTCGCTGCTAGGGAAAAAGGGTTAAAATTGGAAATATGATCCTTAAGGGTATGCCGTTTCGACATAGCACTATTTGAAAGGTTGGAAATTAAGGCGTTTATGGCCTTAGTTTTTCTTAAGATTTAAAGAGCTTATGTACTGTTGTTGCTAAAGTATGCAAAATTTCATCTAACTTGGCATCAAAACTATAAATCTTAAAACGAATTGTTTTAGAATCTAGAAGAGTTTTAAGTATATTATCCAGTTTGTTACTGCTGGCAGGAAGCAATTGCTGTAAATCGATTTCACATCTGCAGTCTATGCATTTATAATCTACCGGACTATTTTAGATAAATATAAGAATTAAAATAATTTAAATTTATTAGTCTTATGCAAATAATTTTTTTTTTAATTATAAAATGCTGATAACCTGAGTAATGACATTTTTTTTAAATACTTGATTGTTTGTAACATATAGAAATATTTAATTGTATATCCGATAAAAGTACTTTTTGTTGAAGTAAAAATGTTTTATTAAAGCGAATTTTTTAAGAAGTAATCATAATCGTTATAATTTTATAAAAAAAACTTGTGTATTTTAAATGTTATAAAATAAAAAAAATAAAAAAGTACTGCTAATCAATGTAGAATATAATTGTGCATATATTTTGTAATTTTCTGATGTTTTTGAAAATGTAGCGCAGCCGTTCAAGGGCCCGCGTTGTTGCAACAATAAAAAATATATTTTTAAAATTGTTGCATTTAATAAAATACTAAAAATAAATAAAAATATAATAATAATAACAATCAATTATTATCAAATACTAATTTACATTACAGGCCATAAAATATACATTGCTATAAAATGTAATTAATTAAATTTATTAAAAAAACAATTTTAATTTAATAATAATATGATTGATTATAACAATTTATTATGTATATATATATATATATATATATATATATATATATATAGTCAGTAAATATTATATATATTTATAAATATAGTTAATATGTTAGAATTTAAAAATATAAACTTAAAATAAGTATAATACTACCGAGTTAGATCTGCAATATGAAAATTAATTTATAAATAATTTAATATACAAAAACAACAGCCATGCATTTAATTTCATATATAGCTTAAATTTAACAGTTATTAAATTTATTTATAATACGGTATTAGTAAAACAGCATGTAAAACTAAGTTAATTTAAAAAAGAACGCCAGCTTTATAACAAAAAAATAATTTTTGTAAAATTAAATTTGTTTTTCATGTATAAACACATATTGAATCCTTTTAAAAAAAATTATTATAAACACTTAATGATATAAAAAATAAGTATTTACACTTTTGTAGTAAAAAATATAATTTTATTAATTATTAATATTCAAACAATGTATTGGTTATATCAACAAATAATATATATTTTAATGTGTTACATTTAAAACTTATTAAAATTAAATAGAAAATAGTGAACATTTAATTTATTATTAATTATAGATTTATTTTGCAGATTATGAAATATGCAATGTAATAAAAATTAATAAATTAAACTTATTAAAATAACATGTTTAATTTAATAGTAGTATTAATAAAAATTGTTTCCCTTTATATATATATATATATACATTTTTACGAATGTGTTGCTAGGTGTTAGAATTTAAAAAAAGTTAAACAAACATTATTTATTTATTTATTACCAAAAGTTGTATCTGCAATATAAAAATTAATATATGCAAGCAATTTAATATGAATAAACAAATGTTCTAAATGTACGTCTGTACAGCTTGAATTCAACTGTTAATAAATTAACTTAGAATTATTTACCGTGTGTTAAAAAACAATTAAGACAGAATTTATTTTATGAATATTATCTGTTTTGTTACAAAAATTTAAATATTGTATAATTAAATTGTTTCTTTAATAAACCCATATCGAATTATTTTTAAAGACATTAACAAAAACACTCAATAGTATATAAAATAAGTATATACTTTTTGTAGCACAATACATAATTGTATTAAATTTAAATATTAGATTACTTTTTTTTTGTTGTATTAACAAATAATGTATTTTTTTTAATGTTACAATTAATATCACGTTCAAATTAAACACAAAAAGTTTAACATTTTATTTATAATCAATTATTAATTTATATTGCAAACTATACAATATACAATGTAATAAAAATTAAGAAATAAAACTTATTAAAATAACATTTTTAATTTGGGGTAATTGGCTTATAATAAAAAACATTTTACATTATATATATATATATATATATATATATATTATATATATATATATATATATATATATATATATATATATATATATACAATATTATTACTAGGTATTTGAATTTTAAAATAAAAACGTAAAATAAACATTATTCATTTATTTATTAGTTACCTAAGTTTGGATGTGCAATATAAAAATTAGTATATGCAAGTTATTTAAAATGCATGTACAAATGTCCTAAATGTATTTATGTACGGCTCGAATTTAACAATTAATAAATTTAATTATAATTGTTTAACATTAAATAAAAAACATTGAAGACAATATTTATTTTATGGAAATTACCAATTTTGTTATAAAAAATAAAATATTGTGTAACCTAATTGTTTTGTTAATAAACCTATAACGATTTATTTTTACAGGAATTTTAAAAAAACCTTTAAATAGTTATAAACTAAGTATTTTAATTTTTGTTGTAAAAAATTTAATTATGTTTGCTGCATTAGTAAATAATTTATATTCTAAAATGTTACGTTAAATTTTAAATTAAAATTAAATATAAAAATATTATTAATAAGTGTATAAGGAATTGTTTGTTTATATTGCATAATATAATATAATGTATTAATTATATTTTATTTAATTAAGTTTGTTTAAATATAACATTTTAATTTATAAATATCATTAATAACAACACTTTATATATATATATATGCAGTTAGTGTATTGCAATTATATACATGGCAATAACATCTAAAAATATTATTAAATTTATTATTCATTTGAATTATCAATATTATATCTGCAATATAATAATTAATATTTGTAAACAATGTAATATATAATTTATATTTATTTTAAAACAAATCTAATTAACATTATTTATTTAAACGGTAGTTAAATATTTTTAAAGAAAATCTAATTTATAAAGATCAACAATTATAAAATGTGAAGTTTTGTAGGATTAAAATATTTTGTCAATAAACCCATATTTAGTAATTTTTGCAAAACTTATTAAAAATACTTAATGGTATTTAAACTAAATATTTACCTTTTTATAGTACAAAACATAAATCTATTAGTTTAAACTCATTTTTTGTTATATTAATAATGAATATATGTTTATAATGTTACATTTAAATGTTATTAAAATTAAATAAAAAAGGTTAACATTTAATGTATAATTACTTATTAATATATATTGCAAGCCAAAAAATATACAATATAATAAATATTAATAAATTAAACTAATTAAAATAACATTATTAATTTAATAATAATATTTATGAAATAACGTTTTATGTATATATATATATATATCGATATATATACAAATATAAATTTATACATTTTTATATATGTAGTTAGTAAATATTTACAAATTTACAATTATTTGTTATATAAATATATAATTTATTTTTAAAAATGTTAAATTTTATTTTATTTTAAAATTAAACATAAAAATATTAACATTGAATCTTTAATTAATATACAATTATTTCAGGCAATAAAACATACAATATAATAAAAAATAATAAATTATACTTAATAAAATAACATTTTTAATTTTACTGTAATACTAATGAAATAACATTTTATTTTATACATATGTCTATATATGTGTACAAATATAAATACATATATGTATACATATGTAGTTAGTAGATATATATATATATATATATATATATATATATATATATTACAATTATGTGTTATATAATAACAATTTTATTTTTAAAAATTTAAATTTTATTTATTTTAATATGAAATGCAAATATTTTAGCACTTAATTTGTAATCAATTATTAATTAATATTGCAGGCCATACACTATACATTACAATAAAAATATATTACTTTAGTTTATTAAGATAACAATGTATTATATATATATATATATATATATAAGTTTTTGCATTATTTAATATTTATTTAAAATTAAAACTACAATATAAAAATTGGAATAACCAAAAACCAGACAATTATTTTTGTGTATCTTAAATTTGATTGCCATAATATTTATTTAGTTATTTTATAGGTGGTTTAAGAATACAAACGCCGTTTTCGTTATAATAAATAAAAAGTTGTTAAAGTGAATTTGTTTGTGATTAAACACGTTTTTTACGCAATTTAAAAAAATTGTAAAATATTGACATATTTTTTTGTAAACAAACGTTGTATGATTGTTTTATAGTGTAATCGATTTACGATATGTTTTATTACTGTAATAAATGTGGTTGTATATTATTCCTAAAAATAATTTTGTTAATAGTTGTAATTATTGCGTGCTTTTATAGCATTAAAAAATACGCATTATTAAAATGTAAATATCTTTAAATTAAAATGCAAAAGCTAAATAATGCACGATACCACGGTATTTTTATTTTTCTATAAAAACTGTCAAATATGTTTTATTCTGAGGTACATTTTAAACAATTTTAAATAGTAATATAAAGGTTTAATTTTTATTTTCAATATTTATAATTACTTTGTCATATATTTATTAAATTTTTAATTTAGGTATTTCTTACTAGTTTTTGCTACAAAATAACATTTTACAAGTAAAGCTTTTTAATTATTTGAATTACACCAACATTATTAAATATAATTTACAATTTTAAACTACAAAAATTGTAGTTATTACCTGGTTTAAACATTACTTAAACTATAGTTTAAAATGATTTTAGTATTACAATGTAATAAATAAATTTTAAATGTTTATATTTATTATTATTATTATTATTATTTAATGTTTATTATTTTCAATATTTTACAAGAAACATTTTTCAGCAATGTAGCGGTGCATAATGTAGGCATTTTGTATATTTAACAATTAAATTTGTAATAATTCATACCTCGTTTTGCTACAAAATAAAATTAACATTTGAATTAAATTGTTTAGTAATTTATATTTTGTAAGTAATTTTATCTTATAATTGCAATGTTGTAATAAAAGTTATGCATTCGTTTTAATAGTAAATTTATATTTGTAATAATAACAATTGATAAAATATTTATTTGGACATGTTTTACACAAACATTTACAAATTTATTGTTTATATATATAATAAGAAATTTAATTAACGTATTATAATTAATAAAATTATTTATTGTACATTAATAAGTCTATTTTTGTATAATATATCGTTTATTTTTCATTTGAATGTTCATACTACACATGCGAAAATAATCCAGTAAATTAATAAACATTAATTTGTTTAAATATATATGTACATTTATTTATTTATTATTATCAGCATTAAATGTAAGCATTTGTAAAATTTGTTCAGCAATTTAGTTAATCAAATTTGTTTTTTAACAAAATTAAATAAAAATTATATTAAATACATAATTACACAAGTTCCAATGTAGATAATTTTTTGAGCTACTTTATTATAATAAAGAATAAATAAAAGCACTTACATTACATTTATTTTAACTATTTAATAGTAACACCGTTTTAAAAATTATACTTAAACACATTGATTTAAAGTAGAATAATTGGTCTGCGCAACGTTAAATTATTTAACGAAACTAATTAATAAGTATTAAATATAAAACTAATAATTTTTCCATTTTTTAACTAATGAGGCGTTTAAAGAATAATACATATATATATTAAACATACCAATCACTGTTATATTTAACAATAATAAAAATAAAAATATGTAAACCAAGAAAAAAAATGTATTATTAATTTAGTATTTTTATAAAAAAAATTTTTTTATAATAGCAATTTGTAAAATTGAATAATGGTCATAATTTCATTTTTAATGTTAGCTAATTTATTATTTATAAAACAATAACCATTATAAATATTTTATATTGGTTTTTTGCAAAATATACGCTAAACAACTAATAAATGTAAGTTAAATTATTTTTTATATAAACATAAACGTTCTATTAAAAATACATACTAACAAAAATATGCATTTATGTGTAATTAATAATATGTACATTTTTATAAACGCAATGTCTTTATTGTTAAAATATCCGTATGAAAAGCGCTGTTAAAGCAGTAAATTCAATTTAAATATAATTATATTTAAGGGTTTGAGCTCAAGGTTAGCAACCTGGTCTCTGTAAAAAAATATATACTGCTACAAACAATAAAAGGACGCCATTTCCGCAAACAGCAATAAAGAAGCAATTGCACGTATTTTGATAGCAGAGTTAAACAAATGACAGGGTGGAGTAAACGTTAAAAAAAGTTCAATTATTAATTTCCAGAATTTGTAATGCCAAAACCTTAACCAGTGTTGGAATATAAAATCTGCGCACAATTGTTTGCACTAAACAATCAAAACAAGTTTTTTTTTAAATTAAAAAGTACAATTAAGATATTTTCGGTATTAGCAAAATGCAACAAAAATGTCAAGGTCATTTTAAAAATGAAAATACATCAATTTTATATTTTGGACATAAAAAATATTACATTAATAAAGTTTGTATTATGTTGAATAAAAATTCTGCTAAAGCTATAATTCAACGAAACTTATAAGCAACCGTATCATTTTAGCTAAATTCAACATCAGATTTGCGAAAGTAACAATTGTGCAAATCTATGCCCCTACTGAGACTACTGCAAAAAATTAAAAATACACATTTTATAATTGATAACAAAGTTTGTTAGATAATGTGCAAAGTAAAGTCATCAAAATATTAATCAGTGATTTCAATGCAAATTTGAACAAACATAAATCTTGGTATTTCTCAAATGTTGGACTTCATTACTATGCTGACAGCACAAATAATAATTATTATATGTTTTTGACGCTTAACAGTTATTGTTGAATAAGGGTTGGCTACACGTTTTTTAATCACAAAAATATACATAAAACAACGTGGGTTTCTCCAAACGGAAAAACAACAAAAGAAATGGACTATATTTGTACAAAATGGCAATTTTTATTGCAAGATGTACGTGCGTATTGCGGTGCAAATGTTGATTTTGATCACAATTTTAATGTTAAAAAAATTGTTTAAAATTAAAAACAATAGAATCTACAAAAAAAATTACATCTATTTTGTGTGTGAGAAACTTAAAAAATCAAATATCTTAAATCAATTTTATAATTCCTTAAAAAATACATTTTATAAACTGAAAAAAGTAAAGTAGTCTGATGATCAATGTAAATTATTTTATAAAACAAGTACAGACAGTGTAGCAAATGTTTAAGGTAAACAATGTCATTTTACAAAAAAACAATAAATTTTATCACTTTCCTAAACTTTAATTAATCTTAGAAAAAATAATAATATTAGAGAGATATTAATATAACTATTCGTTTATTTGGAATTTATGTAATGATATATATATAGAATTTTAAATAAACAAATTAAAAAGTTGCGGCAAAGTTAAAAATAATTGGTTAGACAGCACAAACGGAGATGCAAATAAAGCAGAAGCAAAAAATAATATCAAGACTCTGTATAAAATTGTAAAACAACTGTCGTTACTTAGAAAGACCACCGACATTCCAATCAAAGGAAAATATGGTCGTTTACTTCTAAAAAATGATGAGCAATTATTTAGATGGGTAAAACATTTTAAAAAAGTACTTAATCAGCCTTTTTAAAATATTCTTATAGATTTTAATAATAATAATGATATAAATGTGACTCAAAATCCGCAAATATGCATTAATGACATTTCTGTAACTAAAGTAATTTAGGTAATTGAAAGGTTAAAAAACAATATGCAGAAAGATTTAACAAAATAAATCCAGAAATGTTCACACATAGAGATAATGTTGTAACAAGTGAGATTGCTTATTTATTTAATGTTATATGAAATAATAAACAAGTTGCAAATAATTGGCGGCAAGGAGTAATTGTTATTCTTCCCAAAAAAGAAAGTCTAAAAAATTGTAATTATTAAAGCGGAATAACTTTATTGTCTGTTTTTGATAAAGTGTTTTGCAAAACAATTTTAAATTGTTTAAGTAATGCGATAGAAAAGCATTTTGGAAAACAACAATTACGTTTTCAGAAAGGATGAATACCGTCCCTTCGTAATATTATTGAGCAAATTTAAAAATTTTTGTAATCACTAACAATCAACTTTATAAATTTTATAAAAGCTTTTGACAACGTTCATTAACAATTTTTGTAAAAAATTGTTAAGTTTTACAGAATACCTTTAAAACATGTAAATATTATGCGTTTGCTATACCAAAAAGTGCTATGTTTGAACTTGCCACGGTAGTAGATCAAAGATGAATTTTGTTTTCGTTTTTGTTTCTCTTGGTAACTGATTTTATTATGACTTTATACATAAATAATTATTAAATAAAACAAAGGCAAATTAACAGGTTTGTATTTTTTAGATGATACTGGTTTAATTAATAAAACTCAAGAAATAATCTAAATATGACAACACGACTCAGTGATATTAGTTCTGGTATTGGCTTACAGATTAATTGCTCAAAAACCAAAGTATTGTGCATAAAGTCAAACAATAATTTGCCCATTAAAATTAATAAACAAAATATCTATACTATTGATTTTTTTTTATATCTGAAAAGCATTTTTAGTAAAAACAAAAAAACCAAAATTTATGTTAAATCCACACTTGGAAAAACAATGTCAGTCTTCAATAAACTCAAATCAATATAGTCATGTTCTTTTATTTGCCTAAAGACAAAACTTCGTTTGTACGTATTAATAATTATTCCTACGGCAATATATAAGATGAAAACGTGGAAACGTTCGGACAATATTGATAAAATAGTGGATGTAACTTTAAAATATTTTTAAGATTACCTGGCGAAATCACATTTTAATTGATAAGATTATAAGAAAAACTGACTTTCCTTCACTTCATGACATTATTACAATTAAACGAAGAAACTTACTTGGTCAAATTCTACGTCTACCGCTTAAAAAACCATCAATAATAGTTTTGGAATAAACAGTTGTAAATAGTAAAAAAAAGTTGGCAGACCAAAGGAAACTTGGCTAAAAGCTATTTGAAAAAATCTAATTAAAAATAATTCTTTATGGGATGAAGCAAATTGTTTGCAGAATGTTCAATTACATGGAAACCTTTTGTTGTCTCATGTTTTCTTTGAATTTCATAATTTTAATGTTTATTTTTGCTTTAATTGTTATCTTGTTGCCCCATATTTATTTTTTTAAAGCAAAAAGTTTTGTAATATTAATAGTAATAATAATAATAAATTATAACGTATGTATATAGAAATTAATATTATAAACACATATTAAACTTACATTTTGCTATTATATTTAATAATTGTTTAAAAAATAATTAATTAACAATTAGAACGTTTAATGTTTATTATTTATTTATAATATTTATTTATTATAATTCTTTTATTTATTATTATTAGTGTTCAAGTTTAAAATATTTATTATAAACTTTATTGAACAGATATAATTCTTAAAAAATCTTTGAACAGATTTAAAATGATTATATTTTAATTTAATAAAACAAGAATAATCGTTTAAAATTAAAATGTATTAATATTTAATTTTTATATTAAGTAAGCATTTAATTAAATTTACAATGTTTAAAAATTATAATGTGTTAAAAACATTGTATTTTTTAGTTTTTCAAAATAAACATAAATTGTGTATAAATTTGAAATTGGGAGCTTTGCTTTCGGAGTCAATTTAAATTAACTTAATTAGCCTAGCAGTAATTATAACTAAAAGTAAATGTTTTTAAAAAAAAATTTCTATTATTTTTTAGTTACAAAAATAAATTGTAGTAAATTTGGTAAAATTATAACTCTCCAAATTTAGTTAAACTTGATTTTAAAATATAACACAATTATAACAATTTTGCTGTAACTGAATGTTATTAATTTAAAAATATTATTAACAGAAACCGCATTAAAAGTAAATGAGTACATTATAATTTTTATACATTCATTAAATTTTACATAACAAAAATAAGAATAATAGCAATATTATACATATATATATATATATATATATATATATATATATATATATATAGAACTAAAACGTATTATTTTATTTTATTATTACATATTCAGTACACACCTATAACGTGGTTAACTAAAATTAATAAACATATTTGTTAATTACAACGTGTTTATGCAATGTATATAATATATTTTTGTTAAACATATTTATTACTGCTAATTAAGTAAACTAGTTTAAATAAACCAAAATGCTGCAAATATAACAGGTCACAGGTTATTAAATTTGTGCAATATTTAAGAAGTCATGTAAAAAAATGAAAGTAAATTTTTTGTTATTATTATTATTTAATTGGTAACAAAGAATTTGTTTGAATGCTAATTTACCCGTAGGTATACGTTTGCGTGAGGTTTATAGTGAATGCTCAACTAATATATATATATATATATATATATATTAAATTACATTTATCATGGATTTTTAAGTTTGCGTTAAAAAAACCGTTTTACAAACTTTGTGGTTTGCTCCATGAAAGTAAATTTTTTTTTAGTACATTTTGAAATATTAATACGTAAAATATTTAAAATTTAATATTAAAAAAATTAAAATAATATTAATAATAATTATATTTGCATTAACATTTTTTATAAACTTTATATTTAATGTTTTTGCTAAATATTGTCAATGTTTATATTTTTCAATAATGCTATTTTGTTTACATTTAATATATTAAAGTTACTTAGTACGTTAAAAATAAATAAACATATTATTGCATTTATATTAATACAACAGCCATTGTTTACAAACACAACTGATAATTTTTTTTATTAATAATTAGATTATTAATAGTACAAACATAGTGCATACACAAACATTAAAAAACAGTACTTACATATAATCATACATAAAACAAAAATAAATATATTACAAAACATAAAATGTTTTTAATAATATGTCTGCCCTACTTATCCAGAGTGTTAACCAATCCAGAATCAAACAAAATTGAACTACTAAAAAACCTATTAAAGTAGGAATTGTTCCACCTACGCATTCATTTGAACTAATTTGGACATCTCACAGTACAAGTTGTGCCTTATAATGACTCATTCTATGTACAGCAATTTTAAATATTTTTTTAAAATCACATGCATACTATATAGACTATATTTATATTCATTAACATATGACATTCTATTTCATTTTGATCCCATTATTTATACTACTACTTTTTTTATATTGATGGTAAAAATGTATTTTATGCTGAATGTATCTCTAGTGAGATATTAAAGCTTAATAATAATAATAATAATAATAATATATAGGTCTAAATTACATATCATTATTATTATCATTATTATTATTATTATTATTATTGTATTAAATACTTCAGTGAAAGTAACCTTGAAAATACCATTAATATGTACAATATAAAAATGCAACACAATTAGCAGTTCGCAACATTAATCAATAATAAATAAATTTACAAAATAAGATTAAATTACGTAAACAAATACAAAGCTTAAAATAAACTTATATTTAGAAATTATGTGCAATATTATATAAGTAATGAAGCATGCTATTAGTTAGGAAACAAAGTATATAAAGGGGCTAAAATAGAGCTGTCAAAATTAGCATATATTAAAATTGATTGACTTTCCTTACATCACTTAAGCATATTAGGCACATCAACATTTTACTAAAATAAGCATTAAACATCACATTAGCAATATCAATATTCAAAACACTAAAAATATTTTCTTTTGCAAATAGCATTATCAAATTTACGCTTAGACCAAAAAACCCAGAATTTACACATTTCGACAACATGAAAAAACTACTACGTTATTTGCTTAAAAATAAATTATATTATAAAATATGTACATATCTATAAAGCAGACATCACCAATTGTCCAAAATTAATAATTCAGGGGATAGCCATGCTTTTTTATAACTTCCTTTAACCGTTTTGGATAGGAATCGACCAAATTGTTGATATAATCCTGTGGAATTCGATAATCCAACACATAATTAATTTTTTCGGTAAGTGTGCCTCGATTTTCCGTCCGATTCACCTCGCGTTTAAGATAACTAAAAAAATTTTTAATTACATTGAGATCCGGGCTGTATGGAGGCAATTGAACAAAGCTCAGCTTTTTGCTATTTAAAGAATCCTTCGTCTAAACAATAAAAAAATCCGTTAAGTTTTAGATTATGATAAAAACCAAGTTACCTTTTTGGATGTATGCACTGGAGCATTATCTTGAACAACCACTAAATGCCCTAAAGCATTTTGTCGTAGTTCAGACTTGAAAAATTCCTTAAAAATAGCTACAAATTCTGAGCTGTTTAGATAGCTACTTGTTTGGCTCCATTTTGGTAGTTGCCCGTACTTGATTCCAAAATATCCATGAAGACATGATGAATGGGCAATTTTTTTAACAATGCAATTGTTATCTTGAGGAAAATCTGGACCACAGATGACCGTGGACTGCACTGCCCATGGTTCATACTTTAAAGCACACTCGTCAGTAAAAAAAACTGATCTCCAAAAACATAATTGACGGTTTTCATACGTTTTTGCAAATTCCACACGTTTTTTCTCTCGTTCTGCAGTTAAAGGAAACTTTTTTAACGTTTTTCTTAACTGCAGATTGGCTTGATTTCATCCGATTACGAATAAGTGAATATGAAAAATTAGATAATTCTTCTTTTTGAATTTGTTGAATTGGCTTCATTCTGTTTTTTTTTTTAATTTGGTAATAATAAACGTGTCATCTCGTTTACTAGTTGATGGTACAGGTCCTGTTCCTGGTGTTTTTGAACGTGTATAATCTTTTAATACACGGTATACAGTTCTCGTACTTATATAAAATAATTCCGCTATTTGTTCAACAGACAAACCCATATTATGACTTTTTTTGATTTGTTCGTAATTTATAGCACTTAAAAAATAGCTTCCACTATTTAAACTCATCGTAATCACACAAGATAAATGTTCAAAATTGTGCCAAGGTCAAAAGTTTAATTTTAATAATAAATAGGTTAATAAAACAAAAATGAAAGGTAAAGTAATTAAAAATATTCTTTGATCTTTTCACACCATAATTAATGTTAAATTTTCAATACATATAAAATATGAAAACTGATCAATTTTTTTATATATAGTGTATGAAGTGACGTGTGTGGGTTATGTAAACACTTATAAACTTATGTAAACACAATTATTTTTTTGAAATTAGTGTTGCGTAATTGTTTTATGTTTTTAACTTAATATGTATAAAATTTTTTAAGTGTGATTATCACCATAGTCCATATTATTTTAGCATAATTAGTTTAGTTGAAAAAATATAACTTTCTAAGTTAAAATAGCACAAATTAAAAAATAAGAGTTCACTGACAAGTACCATTTTAAACCCTGTAATTAACAAAGTAACTTTCAAGTTAAAATAGCACAAATTAAAAAATAAGAGTTCACTGACAAGTACCATTTTAAACCCTGTAATTAACAAAGTAATATTTTTAATTAGAAACAATTTTAAGATCTTAAATAAAAATATATATTTTAAGAATTATACCAAAAAATAATGTAATTTTTATAATTATACAAAACATATGGATTTATATAATATACAATATAAAATATACAAGATATACAAGTACATCAACACAAATAGTTTACATATAGTTATTTCTACTTTAAAAAAAATTTAATTATAAAATCGCAATTAAGATTGTCTATTTTTTTAATAAATTATTAAGAAATATTAAAATATTAATTGCAAAAACATCTTATTTAATAACAAGTATAATATTAATTTAAAAATAAAATTGGGTATTTTTATTACATTTGGTTAAAATATAATGTACAATTAATAATGGTTGACGTAAAAAATGATATTGTGTAGCATCCTGCTCTAGTTACTTCCCGTATATATATTTAATTTTTACCAATGCGTACGTAAAAAAATATTTTATTAATACAAATTAAATAACATTATTTGCAAATATAATTTTTAATTATTAAATACAATAATTATTTTTGTAATAAAGAATAATACCATCATTTATTAAAACTTAAATCAAAAATACATGACCCGTTAAAAAAACAATTTTATTAATTAAAATACATAAACATGCAATAAAATGCCAAAAAATTTTTTAAAAAAACATGTATTGTCTATTATATCTATAATCGGTTATTTCCAATCTTAGTTTATTAAGGTACTAATAAAATCCTTGAAAGTTTAATTTGTTATAACAAAAACAATATTTTCCATAAGTAATACGTTGTTTGCAACTTATTAAGCTACCCTTAATAAAACAAAACATGAAATTAAAAACACTTAATTTTGGAATGCTGTAGACTAGATATACACAGCTGCGTATTGTGTTTAACAAGAGTTATGCAGTCTCCATAGATTAAACATATTGTTAATCATAAATTAGAATAAACATAACATTGCTTATTTTGCTTATAAAAATCTATTAGTGTAAATCCAGCACATTTTCTATAAAAATAACACACGTAAGCAATTGTTTTTGCAAAAGATTGTAATTCTCAACAAATTTTACACTACACTTGATTTTGGAATTTTGAGAGCAGCATACGTAAATAAAAACATAAAAGTTAACAATTTTATTTTCTTTTAAAATCATACAAGTTAAATTTTAAACATTTTGGTATAATCTATTAATTTTAATCAAACACGAATTATCCCAAATTAACTTTTTTTGAAAATGTTATGTATTTTTTAAAAATATATTTAATATTAAAAAAATGTAAGTTTACAACATTATATATATTATTATTTTGTAATAATAAAACGAACATAATTTTACTTGTGCATCCGGTTACTCCATTTATGTATAATTAGTTAAATGATTTATTTACAAGCTTTGTCTACACTCTAAACATTTTTTTTTTGAATTTTTAAGAGTTACTAAACTTTACCTAGTATTTTGCATAAAATGTAGCTTAATTTAAAACTGCGCAATTTTTTGTAAATTAATAAAATAAACTAGACAAAATTATTAACAATAATTTAAAAATAGTTACATTTAACTTACTCGATTTAAAAATAATATTTTTTAGTATTGAATTTAATAAATGTATTAAAAATAAAAACAATTTTATTAAAAAATAATTTAAGTTTAAATGTAGCAGGCAGTCATTTACTAAACAAGTTTAATAAAAAATAAAAAATAAATTGTTATTTTTAAAATGCTAATTAATGTATTCTAAAGACAAAAATATTTTTTATGATTATGCAAATAGTTTGTTCTTAATTGCAATATTCTATTATAATAAAATTGTTTTGCATTTATAATTATATAATTATATAAAAACTGCGCCATGTTTCTATATTACCGGAATAAATACAAATTTACAAATTTGACTTTTATTGTTAAAATCCTTTGTTTCACTATGCCCAAATTTAAATTAACTGCACAAATGTATGTAGGTGTTTAAAATGAACATACAATTTATTTTAATAAATTTTTAATTTTTAAAGGTAAAATTACATAATGATATGTCCCTGTCGCTACCACTATTATTAAACTGCAGGTTTATACATTATAAAAAAATTAATCTACAATTTTTATAACCAAAAAATTATATATAAATAATTTTGCGTTATTAATTTGAGAATTATAATAGAAAAATTTTTTTAACGATAATCTTATAACTTTTAATAAATTTTTAATTTTTTGACTTGATTAAATAAAGTATACAAGGAAACGTGGACGGGCTTTTATACATATTTATGTAAATAATACTGCTATTATTTTAAATCAACAGTTGAATATTTACAAATTAGAATTTATTCTTTAATTGCAATAAATAAATATGTCTATATATAAGAATATTGATATACATGTTTGTATAACATTATTTGCTAACAAATTTATTATAAATTACAGTTATTCCCAAAATTTCTGTTTTATTAACAAATTCAGAAATTAGTAGTCCAATTGCTTGTATCTCAGTAATTTTAAGATTAATTGAAAATATAATTTTAACAACATCAAGCCTATTTTATACATTAATAGTATTTATTATTAATTTGCATATAAACATTAGCAACTTCACCTATGTAAAATATATTGTTCAAAAACCATAAAATAACGCCTTATTATTAAACTATGGAAAAAACCTATTTTGCAAAACAAATAAAATTTAAATCTTTAATATGCACAATAATTACAATTAAAAATGTAGTGTATAAATAAATTCAATAATCTTATTGTTTTTTAATGTAAAATAGTTTTAAAATAAATAATTAATTGTAATTTTAAATGTTTTACTTTTGGTTAATACGCAGCTAAATTATATATCGTTTAAAGTAAAAATATAACAAATACAAATTTTGTTTATTGTATACATTGCAATTTTAATTTTTTTAAATGCATAAATTTTGTTAAATTGTAATTTTATTTTAATATACTGACTACTTTTTTAAGATTAGTAAACAATAATAAGTATTATTTTAATTGTCTGTTATGCCATTATCAACGCCTTTACTCAAAATATGTCTACCCAAACTGAAAATATTTTTATTTGTTAAAATTAATTTTATGCAAATTTATAAACTAAAATTATATAACAAACTATATTTCAATTACTACAATATTAAGTATTAATCTTTAATAACAGTTTAATATTTTAAACAAGTTGGATTAATTTATGTGTACTTTTGTATTTTAAAAGCAGATGAAGTAAAATTAAATCAAAACAATATTTTAAAATTTTTCCATTTACAGCATTATGACTATTATATAGTATTAGCGTGATGTTTTTACTACAGCAAGTTTTTTATGCCACACATTTTATTTTTGTATTACAATTTAAAACAGGTTTTAATTTTGTTTATTTCAAAATGTAGTTAATTATTCAGATTTGTATAGCGTAATTTTTATCAATTATAAACAGTTGTTTATTGTTAAATTACATTTTATGTACACAATAAAAAACATTTTTTTATTTTCTATTGTAATATAATTAACTCTCCTACTTAAAATTTCTACCCGCATTAGAAACATTTCTCTTAGCCGAAATTATATTTATGCAAATCCATAAACCAAAATTTTATAACAAATTATATTTTATTACTATAACTTTATTATGTATTATTAATCGGTAATAATATGTTTAGTATTTAAAAAAACATATTTATGCTATGTGCGTTTTTGTATTTTTGACTCACATAAATGTTCTTAAAGTAAATACAAAAAAAATAACCTTTTATATGTTTATATTTACATTTTTTCCTTTATATAATTAACCGGTTAATTGTTTATTTTTGGTTTTGCATTAAAAAAATTTTAAGTAAATGTTACTTATTTGTTTAGGTTTAAGACGGACTATATTTTTTTATTTATAAATTTTATTAACAGGAGTTTTTAATATTTGCATTTGCGTAACAGTTGTTAACCGTAGACAATTGTTTATAGTAAAATAAATTGCATGTAAAATTTAAATTTATTTTAAACATAGCTTTTCCTTGGATTGTGTTAACACTTAAATATACTTTAACATAAAACTGAATTTAATTTCAACTGCATTTAAAAATTATAAATAACAACATAACTAAACAATTAAGTTTAATAAGAATATAAAACATAAAAGGAGTACAAAAACACTAATCAAAAATTATATTTAGTTATATTGCAAAAACATTGCACTTGATGTTAATAATTGTGGCAATAAATAAAAACATTATTGCCAAAAAACGCAAAAAAATTAATTAAGTAACAAAATAATACTATGTGCAATACAGTAAAATTTGTAAATGTATGTTAAAATAGGACGTTTTTATTACTGTTGTCACTCGCGATAAATATTTTAGCGTTTTAAAATTTTAAACCAATTTAATAAAGTTCGTTTGTTTTTTTAAAGAATGTTGAATTAAGAAAAAATGTAAATATGTAAACACATTTTTGACCAATTTACGTAGTTTTTTATTCTAGTCGTCCTTGTGTCAATTTTTAAAAAGCTAATACACCCATTTTAACAATTAACGCAAAAAATTACAAAAGTATTAAATCTAAATTAATTTGTTATGTTCAATTGTTTTTTCGTAAAAACAAATATCGGGAATTAAAAATAATATCTAGTGCTTAATAGATCCTTTATATATACTTAGAAATATTTATTTAAAAAGGCTGAGTTGGCCAAAATAGCATACTTTAAAAACCATTTTTATATTAACGTAGATAATAAGTTAAAATGACACAATTTTTATAATAATTAAATTATTATTATTTTGTATGCTTAATTTCATTAAAAATGAACAATAACTAATACTTAAAATTAATGTTAAACGCACATTCAAATCTGCTCTGATTGTGATGTCATAATAATTATCAAAATAAACATTTATCTATTCGAATCTATATAAATAAAAATAATTAAATTTTTTTTTAAGTAAATCTAATAATTTATTATTTACGTTAACCTTGAGATTTCGCTCACCCGCTAATTCTGCTTTCTGATTGCATTGTTTTTGAAATGGAGAATAGTGATAAAAAATGTTTTTATTTTACCGCAAATGAATACCGTGTTATTAAAGAATTAAAAAATGAACAATTTTTACCAAAAAAATTAGCAGATTTATATAGAGTTAAACTTTATCGGATTATCAACGGTCAAAAACCACGAAATTATGATAATGTTGGAAGAAAACCTGTAACAACAAGTACGGATGATCAAAAAATTATTATAAAGTTAAAAAAAATTATAATAAACTTATTTTAGAAACTAAAAAAAATAGTATAAACAATTTTACATATTCCACTATAAAAAACAGAGCAATTGAATCCGGTTTAGCTCTATAATTACCGAAGATTAAGCCATTTATTATCAAAAAACCAAAGGATGAAAGATTAGTCTTTTGGAGTGAACGGCACTTATATTATTGGCGTTCCGTATACTTTGCTGATAAAACAATGATTCGGAATAAACCATTTGGCTTTAAAAACAAAGTGTTGTGTGGAACAAGTTTTCAAAAATATTTACTCCCGGTTGTTAAAAAGAAAGCCTACCCTCGACAAGTAATGTGTTGGTTGGGTATTAAGTATAATTAACCTATCAAATAGAGAATTATATTTGGTACCTTAAATAGTAAAAAAATTATTTTAGTTATAAAGGATGTTTTTTTATTATGAAATGCAGCACACTTACACGTGGTTACTACTGTTTTTCAGGACAATAATCCATGTCAAACGTCCAAAAATGTAACGTCATATTCATCTAATTTCACAGTAGAAGGGCTAAAATCAAAAAAACTATATTTTGCTTAATTGTCACTTAACAGCCCGAATATCAATGTTATTAAAAACAATTTTCAGTTTGCTAGAGCGCAATAGCTATAAGCATACCAAAATTAAAGATTTATGTGAACGCATTTCGTTTGTTGTTTAATATGAGATGGAACAAGAATATATCAACACTCTCATTGACAGCATTCTAAAACGCCTGGATCAGATTGTTCAAAAAAAGGCGATCACATAGATTATTAAATTTTTTGTACTTTGTAATGTCCTTAATCATATGGTAACTAAACAAATTGCATGCAATCTGTATTTTTATTAATAATTGACGTTATAAATCATGTTAATCATTTTACTCCATTTCCGATTTTGTACCCGTTGATATTTTATATAATTTTTTTTACTTACAATATATATGTATATATAGTTATAGTTTTTTTTAATTATTATATAGTATTGTATGTTTTATAATTAAAGTGATGTTTCTCTTGTATGCTATGTAGATGCTAGAGACGTTTTAGTTAAATAATTACTTTTTTGGAGTAATTGTTGTGAGGGTTGTAACATAATTTCAAATATTTGTGGTTTTTATTTTAAATGAAAATATGTTTACTTATATTAAATTCCTATTGTTCTAATTATTGAATGACAACAATATTTTTACAAATGTTTGTGTTTTTTTTTTGGTTTTAAAAATTTTGCATATTTAAAAAATAAAATTGTATTTAAATCTAAAAAAATTGTTTTATTGCAATTATGCTTTTCCCATAAAAAATATTTTTTTACAAAAAACTAAATTTTTAATTTTACACTCAAACTCTTGTCGTTTTTCAATAATATTTGAGACTGGCTGCAACAAAATTGAGGTCAAGGTATATTAAAATATAATTTTAAAAATTGCAATATTTTGTTCATTAATTAAAACGCGTTAAATGTTCTTAAAAAATTATAATAAAATAATTAAAAAGATAAACATAACTTTTTCTAAATCAATTACAAAGGAGTTAATCTTATTTTACTCAAATTACTTTTTCGTAAAGTTAAATTGTTCATACTTGAGTAAATTTTTGCACTATTAGTAATCTATAGGTTAATTAATATATGAGTTAATTTTTTATATTGTATATAAATTAAAACTAGTTTGCTGTATTCGTACTAGCATTACAATGCTTAATTCACATTTCGGTTATCATACGTTTAATGTCCACCACAGACATTCAATGTGCATCTACGTTAGGTTTTTGCAACAGCATTTTTAGAATACAACACATATTGATACACTTAAGAGATATATTAAAAAAATAATATATTGTTTATATAATGTTTTTAAACACTGGAAAATGATAAACAACTACTCTTTTATTAAGTACAAATTGTAATTATTGTTTTTAAATTGTAGTTAAACGAAACATTTTAATTATATTAGAATTTCTAAAAATAATTAAACAATTAAAATATTTTTTATGTCATGCGGTATTTAAACGTAATAGACATGAGTTTAAATCACACTATTAAATTACTAAATGCAAGTCTATTTTTGTATTTTTTAAGTGTTTAGTGCTCAATTTGTTTGTAAAACATTTAAAAATGTAAATACATTTTTTAAGTAAAATGCATTTTCTGTGTTTTTAATTGCAAGACTGGTAAAACAATAAATAAAAAATAAATTATTATAATATATTATTATTGGTGTAAACAATAATTACTTAGTAAATGTTATGCACAAATATTATGTACCAAACAAATCGATTAATTACCAGTATGATTTTGTTGTTAATTGGAAGCACAATACTAATAATACTAATACTAATAATAATACATTGTTTATTTAATACTTATTAAAAATAATTTTAAAAAAATATTTAAATAATGTTTATAATAATTTTTTTAAAATAATTACAAATATGATTATAACATTATTTTTGATACGTAATGTATTGTTACTATTATTTACATAAATATTATAACTCGATGTATTATAATTTATTGGTTTACATATATTAATTGTCAGTTTATTTTATTTTAATTTAATTTATAAATATAAATGTAATAAAATTATTTATTGTAAAATAATAAACAAATATTGAAATAAAATTTAAAATTAAAAGTCATTATTAGTGTTTTGTATGTCAATGTATTTTGTTCCTTGTGCTTTTGTAGTTACTATTAATTATATAATGCATTATAAAAAAACAATAAACATGTTTGTCATAAAATTAAATAAATATATTTACCAATATTTTAATACATATATATATACATATATATCTATATATATACTTAGTGAAACTCCAGAAATAATGCAAAATATGACAATACGACTTAACAATATCCGTTTTTGTATTGGCTTACAAATTAATGGTTTAAAAATAAAAGTGTTATGTATCAATTTAAACAATAATTTGCTCATTAACATTAATAAACAAACTATTGATATTGTTAATTTTTTTTACATATTTGGAAAGTATTATTAGTAAAAACTAAAAATTTAAATTAATATTAAAGACAGATTTAGAAAGAAAATGTTAGTCTTCAATAAAATCAAATCAACATGGTCATATTTTACCAAATACCTAATAACAAAACTTTGTTTATACGAATGAATATTTATTTTTACGGCAATATATAGAAATAAAACGTAATTAAAAGGTTTAAAAAAACATGTATGTGATCTTTTAATTAACAACATTCAGGCGTTTTGGAATGCTGTCGATAACAGTGTTGATGTATTTTTAATTTATTTTATATTAAACCAACAATTCTCAATTTTAGTATGTTTAATTATGCTGCGCTTTTTTATACTGAAAACGTTTTTATATTATTGATATATGGGCTATTAGGTGTTAATTAAGTAAACTTTGCTTACAATATAGATGTATAAATATATTTTTTAATTATTTTATAGTATTTTATATTTTGTATACAAAGCGACGTTTTTTTTGTATGTTGAGCAGTTTCTAAAAAGATTTTAGTTAAATAATAATTTATTTACAGTGATTTATTGTAAGAGTTAAAAATTTTATAAACTATTTTTAACAAATGTTTTTAGATATAAACATTATTTTAATACATACTTATCTAAGTTAAAGCATTTTAATAAAAAACATAAAATAATATATTTATAAATATATATTAATGTAGGCCGTAAAAATACTAAAAATAAATAAGTATAAAATTTATAATGGTAATAAATATAATACATGGTTTTGTTTTATATAAAAAAGCTTTTTTAATATTTACACATTTTGTTGGCCGATAAACAAACTATTTAATGCATATTTTTTTAAATTGTAATATTAAATAAAATTGTAAAAAAATTAGAAAACAAATTTATCTGCATGATAATTTAAAAAAATATAGTAATAACAAAAATAATAATAATTGGCAATTAAAATTAAACACATTTACTATTAATAATATATTTAGACAAACAGTGTTAAGTACACGTATGTCAGTAGTTAATGCATAAACTTGACAGCGTATGAGACAAAGTTAATATTTATTTTTGTAAAACCTTTTAATATATGCACTATTAATAATTCTAGACAAAATAAAAAAATGTTTTAGGTTAACATTATAAACCGCGTGTTACGCTACACGTTTATTGGAATGTTATTAATTATTTTCTTTTTTTTTTTAAACGATTATTGCACTGTTTTGTATTGTATACGTAAGTTGTGTTAAGTATTACTTTAGAATTTAATTTTTACGATTTACATTAATTTTGTCTTAATTTTAAATTTTTTTTGTGACTAATTACCTTTTACTTCACTATTCAATTTATATATATTTTTAAAATAATGCTGATATTATTGATCCATAGAACCAAGGATTAAAAAAGAACTTTAATCTTTTACAATTTGTGTATCAACCTGTAACTTGTAATCTGCAACAAAAACCAAGATTATTTATTAATTAAATAAAAATAATAAATTTTATTATTTATTTACATAAATAACTCTGCCTAGTTTGGATTAAAAGTAATTCACTTTAGCCAGTTTCAAACCTGGAAAAAGGAGGAGGGTTTGAGCGCAAAGTTGGCAACCTGGCCTTTGTAAAAAATTATACTGCTGCGAAAACAATAAAAAATAACGCTATTTTGGCAAACAACAACGTTTCTGGATAGCAAACTTACCAGATGACAAAGTTGCGTAAAAGCCGAAAAAAGCGTAATCTTCGATTTGTAGAATAATTAATGCTATGGAGACTTTGTTATTGTTGTTGTTGTTTTGCTGTAATTGCTGTATTAATGCTCCATGTTTATTTTTAAAGCAAACACGTTTTGTATAATATATATTATATATTTATATATATATACATATATATATATAATATATATATATATATATATATATATATATATATATATATATATATATATATATATATATATATGTATGTAGCGTTTTGGTTTTGTTATCAAAGAAAATAATTACAAACTATTTCTTATAATTTTTATTATTATAGCATTTAATTTTATTATTGGTATTATTGTTATTATTGTTGTATATATTTTTTGTTGTTTTAATGTAACAAATATTCTAAAAGCTTCTTTTTGCTTCACTTTTGTTTTGTGTACGTGACTTATTGTGTCCAACAATAAACACTTTTGTTTTGTTTGTCTTCTCTTTATCTACTTAAGGTAGACGGATCAAACCTTGGAAATATAAGTTGTTTGTGATTCAATTCACTGTACGTAGCCAATTATTTATCCGCGTAGTTAATTGTCTATATATATATATATATATATATATATATATATATATACACATCTATATATTTAAAATACAGGTTTATTTTTATTTATAAAAACGTTTTTTAAATGCATAACATTTATAAATAATAATATTCAATGTTTGTTTATTTATGTGGCAATTATACCACAACTTTGTACATTAACAAAATACACTGAGATAATTAACGTGTACTAACTTTAATAAAAAAAGATTGTATACTAAATAAAAAATAAACAAGTTTATGTTATTTGTACATAAAAAATAAATAAATAGAAAATCAAGACATGGTTTATAAAATATAATTATAATAATATGTTTATATATGTAATAAACAAAAATAAATAACAGTTATATAATAACAAAATAAATTTAAAAAAATTAAATACATTGTTTTTCTAAATAAAATTAAAATAATAATTATATATAGATTTAATAATACACTATATATATTTATAATTACAAAATATATTGTTATAATATCATTATTTTTATTAAACAACATCTATTATTTTAAATAATAATGTAAACATGTAACTTTTATAAAAAATTTTTATAATATTTTAAAATTAATTGTATATTAAGCTAATATAAATTGCAATAATACTTATTGTTCAAGACTTTCAAAAAATGTGTACATCTTAATATAATATTCTAAATGTTAACATTATGCAAATAATATACATTAATGTTTAGATTAATAGTGTTAACTATTAAATAATGTTATTTTTAAATAATAATAATACTACTTATTTTTATTACCATTACCAATGGTTACAATGAACTGTGAAAAATTAACATATTGTGATGCTATGTATTATTTTTTTCAATTACGAATTTTGGGCATTAATAAATAACCTATAAAATAAACTAATAATTTATTATTATTATTATTATTATTATTATTATTAAGTTTTAACATTTTACTAAAGATACATTCAGCATAAAATACATTTTTACCATTAATATAAAAAAGTAGTAGTACAAATAATGGGATCAAAATAAAATAAAATGTCATATGTTAATGAATATAAATATAGTATATATAATATGCATGTAATTTTAAAAATATGTATATTCAAAATTGCTGTGCATGGAATAAGTCATTATAAGGCACACTTGTACTGTGAGATGTCCAAATCAGTTCAAGTAAATGCGTAGGTGGAACAATTCCTACTTTAATAGGTTTCTTAATAATTCAATTTTGTTTTATTCTGGATAAGTTAATACTCTGGATAAGTGGAGCAGACATAAATTTTTGTATTGATTAGTTTTGCCTTTTATGTGCAGGTAAGTTCTTTTTGTTTTTTTTACCAGAAACTTTAGAATTGTTAAATGCTGCATGTAGCGGGTGATTGTTATTATTTTCAATTTTTGATGCTAATTCTATACAAGATTTAAAAGGTATATTAACAATATCATTCAATAAAATAGAATATTTGATTCTTGCATATTTTGATACAAATGATATGCATATTTTTTAAATAATGTAATCTTGTTTTAATAGTATATATAAAAGAAAAGTTACATTTAATGTTTTTTAATTGCTGTCAGTCACTTAAAAGTTTAGTTTATCAAGTTATTAATAAATATTTTTAATTTAATTTTTTTAACGTAAATAACATTATTTATAAGTAATACGTTGTTTAACAATTTGTTTAGATATATATGTTTTGATTAACAAAATTGTTGCAAATTTGTTAAGCATATAAGTAGTTGTAGTCAAAACACATTACTAATTACAAAATGTTATTAAAATTATATTTTAAAGTAGGCAACGTACTTCATTCCTGTTACATTTTTTTAATATTGTTGTTTGTAAAATAAATTAATGTATATTTTTAAAATAACAATTTTTATTTAAACATTACAAAGATTTAATTTTGCGCTACATTTTTTAGTAAATGTATAACCTTGATACATATGCTGGTAATTCGATGCCCAAACTTTAACTTTTTTAGCTAAAATTTATAAGATATTAAATTATGTAACTTAATAACAAAAATAATTATTAAAATACATATTTCAAATTTTTAATTTTTAATTTTTAAAAGTTATAATTTTTAAAATAAAATAACGGTTTATACATATATTTACAAATTTGCAATGTATTTTTAAGCAGTTAATAAATAATTTATTTTAAAAGTATTTTAATATTAAACATTAAAAATATATATACAATTAAATACACAATTAGCTTTTTATTAATTTATGTGCTCAATTTTAATAAAAATCAATATGTATATAATTATATGTAATATAATTGTAAATTCATAATATTAGTCAAAACTAGATTTTAATTACTTAATAATTTTTTTTAAATAATTTAAACATTGTTCCAAATTACTTTTTTTATAATTTAAATTTTAAAAAAATATTATATTTGTATCCGCTTAATTGTCATATTATTATGTTAATTACAATAAATAGTTTGTTATAAAAAATGATTAAACAATTACCATAACTATACAAAGTCAGTTTGACAACAAGTTACTTTGTATTAAATATACAAAAACCTTAATAATATAATAATGTAAAAAGAAACAACCATTATCATTAACAAAAAGTTTTAATAACATTTTTAACAAAATATTGTAAAATTATCTTTACTGTTGTAATAAAATTTTTTTTAAAATTAGTTACTTAATAGTTATAATATGTTTTACTATTTATTTAAAAATAAGTACATAAGAATTATACAATTTTAGTTTGTAACTAATACTTACCCACATAATTTAAACTAAAACAATTTAAACTAAGTTTGGTTTTTATACTTGAATTATTAGAAATCTGAAAGTTATATAAAGAAAAAAAAATAAATGGAAACAATAGTTGGATAACGGTAAATAATGTAAATAAAATAGTACTATTTTTTATTTAGATAAGCGAATTGCAATTTTTAAATAAAAATATAATGAAACCACATTTCTTATAGACCAACAAAATAATCAAACGTTGTATAATAATTAGGTAATTGTAAACAATATAAATAAAATAATATTGAGTTTTATTTATATAAGTAAATTGCAACTTTGAATAATAAAACAAAATATATTTCTAAATTATTCCATAAATTAAAATATTTAATTAAAAATAATTTTGGTTTTAGGAATATTTACGATGCAATTTCAACACTGTATATATTTTATCTTTTAATGTAAGTTTAAATTTAATTGCATTATAGTTTATTAAAAAGTTTACGTTATTATTGAAACTTGATTTATGGAATAACAATAGATTTATTTGGATCCTTTCTATCTATAGAGTCTATAGATTGAGCAATTGATATTTTATAATGCATATTTGATAAAAATCCAATAATCATTTTTGTAAAATATATTTTAACATTTTTAATTTTTAAAAATTTGTTTTTAATGTAAAAATGTGAAGAAAGCAGCAAAAGTCAATTATTGACCGAATAGCGTATTTGAAGAAAGCTATTTTGCTTTTTTTAAGATTATATATATATTATTTGCTTGTTTTAAAATGTTTTTGCATATGTTAGTAATTTGAGATACATGCTCTGAAAATTGTAAGTCTTTTGAATAATGGGTACCAAAGTCTTTAATTATTGGAACTGTTTTTATTGTGTAATTACCCAAACTGATTGAATATGATAAAATGGAAATTTGGAACTATAAATAACTTTTGAATATTTACTTTGAATATTGGTAAAATATTACACACTTATATGTAAACTATATTAATTTTAATAATGACAATAAATAATGTTTGTACTTTTTAGGAAGGTCCACTTAAAAAATAATAAATTTAACTAAAACAAGTTAAAGTTTAGGCATCGCATTAACAGCGTATTTACCAACATTATATATTTATAAAAAAATGCAACGTTTTAATCAAATTATTATAATGTGTAAAAAATTGTTATTTTAAAAATATAAATTAATTAATTTTACGAAGAAAAATATTTAAAAACATTTAACTGGAATGAAATACGTTACCTACTATTTATGAAACATAATTAATTTGGATTAATATTTAAGTCAAATTTTGTACAACATTTATGTTTTTGTGTTGTTTGTTTTGGTAATTAAATTTATTATAATTTGGTAATTCAACAACTAGGTTTATTGTACTAATATTAATGTATGTGTTTACCTACAGATAAACTAGCTTGAAAATATGTAGTGTAGTACATTTTCTATTTTAAAATTGGTGTTTTGTACTAATAATAAATAGTAGAAATAATTGTATTATTATTAAAAATTATTTTTTGTTTTAAATGTTTTACAACGCACATCTATAGCAATAAATATTTTGTCAATGGTAAACTTGGGACCGCATTTAAGTAATAACCAGTTTATATTGTAAATAAAAAAGAGTATTATAGCACAATGTTGGCAGTTTGATTTTTGTTAAAAATAAATACGTTTCCACAAAACAAACAAAAAGACATTATTTTTATATAGAAAAACAAAAAGTGATAATTAAACAAAATAAAATAATTTAAACACATTTTTTGTTAACCTTCTACTAAACGCAGCAATAAAAGAATTTACAATAAACAATTAATGTTGACAAAATAAATTTTGGTAAACTACAAAAAACATAGTTAAAAACCATGTGCAAAAAATTAATTATTTTATATATGTATCGTTATTTTTATTATATATATATATATATATATAAAATATAAAACCAGTGTATGTCCTGTTTGTTTACAAGTTGCCTTCACCTTGGTTATTTACAATTTAATACTGTTATAATAAATGCATTTTTGAGTTATTAGCAAAACCAATTACTTTTAAATATTTATATATATAATTTACATAAATAAACATTGTAACATTCAAAGTAAAAACTAAAGTAAGTTTAATAATTTTAAACTACTTAAAATAAGAAAACGTTTAAAAAATTAATCTGTTTACAACATATTTCTAAAAACAACAAAATGTCACTCTTTTGTTGTACAATATCAAAAATATTATAACTTAAATAAATTGGGTTTAAAAAAAATTTGATAAATTTTTAATTTTCTGTTGTGCACAATCTTTAAAGTCAAACTTGTAATATATAACCATATCAAACAACATTTATGTTTTATATTATTTAAAGAAAATAGGTTTTAACATAAATAATAAATGTTAGTTATAGATATTTTACAGTTATTTAAAATGCGGTAACATTTTTTATAATTTTAGGTAAATAACTATTTGAATACTATGTTTTATTTATTGTATACGTTGCAAACGTATTAAAAAAATATAATTTAGTATTGTTAATATGTCATTATATTAATATATTGATTGTTTTTTTTACCGCGAATACATAATAATAATAATAATAATAATTTTTTTTATATGTTGTTGTTTTTAACGCAATTAACCACATTATTTTTGTTTAAATT
The DNA here is from genome assembly GCA_025895645.1 of Cardicola forsteri. NCBI lineage: Eukaryota > Metazoa > Platyhelminthes > Trematoda > Strigeidida > Aporocotylidae > Cardicola > Cardicola forsteri. Next base: position 62,037 of record JAKXYG010000691.1, read on the forward strand.
ATTAATTAAAACTAAGATTACAAACATTTATCATAAACATTATATAACGAGTCCTATTTTTATTAGTACACAATTTGCAATTATTATTAATGCGTAATTAAATAGTTATCATGTTATTAATGTTTACACTATTTGTTTGTTATGTGTATTTATGTATCAAACATCTAGTTAAACGTTTTTAAAGTAAATATAAAACAACGGTGGAGTTAACAGTTGATAAAATACAACAAAAATATAAAACATCTAAGTAAGTTTAATTATATTAAAAAAACCCAACATTTAGGTATTACAATGCAATTATTGATTCTGGTTTTTGGTTTTTTTACAGTTGTTTTTACTTTTTATAAGTCGTCGTTGTTTTCAATCATTTTTTTAATTTTGTTTTGTATTAAGTTAATTTAAAACAGTATAATTATTAAAAAATGGTTGTGTGGGTTGTTTTAATACTAAATGCCCTTTTTACTACAAACCATATTTTTTATCCAGACTTAGGATTGACAATATATTTATCATCATTAAGTTATTATTAATATTTATATTGTGTAACTTTTATTAATTGTAGACAATTGTTTATACTAAAGTAACATTTTATGTAAACTGTATGTTCTTTTTAAAATATTACGTCTGTTTAAATTGTGTTAAATTTAAATATTATTGAACATAAAACTAAACATAATTCCAAGTACATCTAAAATATTATAAATTACAAAATAGTTGAACAAAGGTAACCAATAAAAATATTAAGTTATTAAGAGTTAAATACAGTAATAAACATTATTTTTATTAGTTGTAACAAGCAAATTACATTTAATTTAATGATTGCTGCAAAAAAATATAACATTAACAAAACCCTTTTAAATAAGTTTATAACAAACTAATGCTTTTTAGTACTTTGTTTTATATAATAAAAATTATTATTAGTATCTGTTAATATATAGATTGTATATGTATTTTTATTAATAAGCTTTATAACAATTTTAGTGATTGGAAATATAAAACAATATAATGCAGTTGTAATTTTATTTAAAATCCGTTTATTTTTTAAAATAAATGTTGTTGTTAACTTTTGGTCATAAATTAATAAAATAATATTGCGTTTTTACCAATGCTCCCCAATTCTACAAAGCCAATTTATTTGTTTTATTGGCTTTGTCGGACCACTTAATTATTCGAGCACTTCTTACAATTTATTTTAGGAAACATTATACGCACTTTACTAAACCCACGTAAAAATTATATATGTTATATATATTACAACAAAATATAAAGGAGCTGAGGATATTTTTTGAGCAACACTGTCTTACTACAAAAAGTCATAATGACTTAAACACTGTCACAAACAATGTTGTTACACTAGTTAAACATTATATTAAAAGGTTTTGTCCAAAAATTAAACTATGTGTAACACCCACAGGCATTACATCAAGGAAACTAAAAAGGTTACAAAGGCAAAAAGAGGTAGCATACAAAATTAACAATCGTTTCTTAATAAAACATTTAGCCTTGAAATAAAAAACAAGATTGGTTTTATTTAAAAATGTGTTAATAACGTTTACATTTCTTCTATAACATTTTGAAAAATATTGAAAACAATATTAACAATTTTTTTGGAAAAATAACGATGTTACTACCTCACTTGATGTGAACTCCCTTAATGCACATTGTGTATACAACAATAATGTAGAACTAGTTCAGCTAAACAATGTTAACATAAATGACGGACTTAATGTTTTCATATTTATAAATAATCTTAAAAAAAATATAAAAACTCCAACTTTATAACGTCATCAGGTCCTAATGGACTTATTATGCAAATGCTTAATTATGCTTGCCCACAATATACTCTCTACTAATACACATTTAACCAGTTTTATAAACAATGGTAGAAAACTACGAAAATGTTCTACCAATTTTATGCGCGAGAATAATTTTTTCAATAAATAAAAATGATACATTCAAAGCAAGTAGTAAGCAATGTCATTTTGCGTACAAGCAAAAATAATAAAAAAAGTCTTGTCAGATGTTTGTTCGTTAATTATAAAACCGCATTTTAAAGCATGTACAGAAGCAAACTGCTTAAGCGTCTTATTAAACTCAATGCTCCAAATCACACAATAAAATAGCTTTCAAAATTATTTTAAAACAGAACACAATACTCCCAAATTAGGTGTAAAAATGCACTTTAATTCAAAATAACAAAGGTGTTTTACAAAGTGCGGTCTTATCTCCATTTTTTTGTTTATTATACGTAGATGTTCTCCAATTAAAGATGCTTGTTGCACTTCTTAAATATGCGGATGACGTAGCAGTATGTAAATCCATCTATTCAACCGAAAATAATGTACACTTCCTGGAATCAATTTGTGAATTAGTTGATTGATCAACACAACATAGTCTAAAATTAAATTTTACAAAATGCAAAATAATCAATTTTAGCTTACATAGACCTTTAATACATTTGATCCAATTTTATCCAAAGTTTGTATAAAAATATGGAAATTGACATTTGTGATGGTTTTTAACATTTGGGTGTTCTACTATATAAACATTTACCTGGTTTGATCACATTGACTATTTATTTACAATAACTCGAGGTTTATCTTGCTACACTAGATTTTTAACGAGCCTGCGTGTTTGTTAACATGTTATTAATTCATATGTTAAAACTACATTTTATTCAACAATATTATATTTCTCTTATGTAATATTTTATAAAAATTTAAAAAAATATTATTATTAACCAATCATTAAGTACTTTTTACGATGACATTATTTATTATATATATATATATACAGAAATGATTCAATCTAGTTAGTCCGAAGCCCGGATAAAATATAATAGTTTGACTGCGGAAGGTTGACAACATAGTCTAAGTATAAAAAAATACTGCTACATAAAAATCAAACAATTGGTATTTAAGCAAACAACAACAAATGAGTGATCACATGTATTCGGATGACAAAGTTATACAAATAACAGTGTTAAATAAAAACTAAAATAAAACTCAATTTTTATTTTGCACAATCTTCGGTGGCTACGAGCGTTTGTTATTTTTTTTACTGTAGCTGTTGTTTTATTGTTTTATATTTATTTCTAAAGCAAAATAAATTTGTATTATATGTAAAGGCATGGTATGTTATCTTATTTTTTTTAAAGTTTTATAAGAAAAATTTATTAGCAAAAAACATTTTTGCAATACCAAAGATGGGAGCCGATTTATAGCAAATTAATTATATATTTTATTAAACATTATACAAAAACACTAATAACTTTTAACAGTATTTAAAATAACATTATTAATATACATTACTGTTAACCTATTTTTTTTAGTTATAATAATACTTACTAAATGTTTCTGCAAAATGAAGTCATGTTTTTGTAAAATTTAGTTACTTTATTCTTTTACAATTATTATAATTCGAATGTTGCTGAATAACATTTATGTTAATGCCATTTTATTAAAATAACTTATTTGTAATTTAGATTTTTTTTGTATTTTACAAACAATAAGTTAGAATGTATATTAATTATAAAAAATAAACATTTGCCATTTAAAGTAAGCCTAATTTGAAAAGTTTTAGCTATTTTACTATTTATAATTAATTTGCTTATTATTTTATATAATAATAGAGCAACTGCTGGCATGTAGCATTTTAATAAATTGCAAATTAAGTGTTTTTTTAACAATTGTTAATTAATTTTTAAATATCAAAATTGATAATAAGTGTTGAATATTTTTAATTAATTGATTAAATGTCGATATGTTGTTACATATGTTTTTATATGTGAATAATACAATTTTAAATACTTAAACAACAATAATTATATATATATATTTATGTATATATATATATATATATTAAAATTTGTATTTATAAATTATTAACAAATAAAGCAAAGTCAAGGTCGGCAGCTAAGTTTTAAAATGTTAACCCTAACTTTAGGATTTTTTTTTCTTAATAATTAATAATTGTTAATTATATAAATGTAATATTTAATATATTTAATTATATATTTATTTATCGTTATCAACTAAAATCAAATATGTAATATTTTCTCAATAACTCATTCAAACGAACATGTTAATTTAATAGATTTTAGTAATCCTTAAGTTGTTCTTTATGATGTTTTTATGCATAAATCTAACAAAATTTTAGATATTGATTTAAATCCTACAATCATGTTAATTGACATCGTAAATCTTGCTAATACCAGTTACAACTTAACTAAGGTAAATAACGCAAAAAACAATGATTTATTGGATTTAAGAACCCAAGTAATAATCTTAGAAATGATTTTTAAAAAATACTGCTTTTTAACAACCTTAACAATGTCAACAACAGCTTTAAAAGCTCGGACGTAACTAACATTAATACAATAATTGATTCCATATTATTGGAACTAATAGATAAATTAAAACGTTTATGCAATGTCATCTTATTTAATGTACCTAATAAAATAAACATAAAAAATACGTCATGATTATTATAAACAGAGTAGGTTTAACCAAAAATGAATTTACTTAGTAGAGTTTAAAATAAACATTTACAATTATAATGCAAATAAATAAAATAATAATATAAAAACGTAAAACAAAAAACTTATTTTGTTAAATATTTATTTAAAATTAAAACTTTAAAATCGAACTTAAAATACGCAAAAAAACATTTGTTTTGTACAGCTTAAATGTGACAATAATTATATTTATCTTAGTTATATTATTAGTAGCTAAAAAATATGTAAAACAAAATATAATTTATAAAGAACACCAGTTTTGTTTTAAAAAAATAAACCTAAATAAAATTAGCTTTAACAAGAAAAACAAAACTAAAAAAGATTTCAGTAACAAAATCTACTGCTGGAAAAAAACCAGTGATGTTCTGTTAAAGGAAATGAAAAATACTAATGTTTAAGCACAATGCCATGCAAAAACGTACAAAAACACAGTAATACACAAAAAAGGCACACCAAAAATAAATACACAGTTTTTTACACCAGAAAACAAAAAATACAAAAATGACACAAATGAGTAGGTAACAAGTAACAACAATAACCAAGCTACTTTTGACTTGTAACGTCACGCAAGTGTATTGCACCGATTTAAAAGTATTAAATATGTTATATTTTTTGGTACATTTTAAACAATTTAAATTGTAGTATAAACATTTAATTGTTTACATTTAGTTATTTATAATTATTTTGTCATATATTTATCAAGCTATTAAACTAAATATTAATTACCAGTTTTCGCTATAAAATAACAATTTACAAAATAATATTTTTATTTATTATAATTACACCAATATAAAAAATAAGTTCAAAACAAATATTAAAAAAATAATTTTTAAAACAATTATTTATAATATTATAAGATTGCCCGACAAAAAGTTTACGACGGTGTTAAAAAAACTAATATCAAATGCATCAAAGTGTTATTTATCAACTTTTATATTTATTTGGTAATATTAATTTTTATATAAGCGAATAGTAAAATGGAATATTTCAAATTAATATATTATTATAAAACTAATTAGACAGGTAATAATATTATTAAAATATTTTATTAACATAATTATAAATATAACTTAAATAAAAGTTTAAGATTTAATAAAAAAAATTGCGTTAGTACAATCCATACAATTAGTAAAAACCAAAATATAAAAATACGTATTTCGTAAAAATATTGAAAAACAGTGGTTGACTTTGACATTGACAACTGTAAACATGTTTATGCAAAGTAATTAAAATAATTATAAAACAAAATAAAACTTAAATACATTATCTTTATTACAAAAATCGCATAAACATTTAAATTAAATTGTATAAAAAAACTATAATATAAAAGCAATGTTATTTTATAATAATATAAATAATAAATTTACTATGTTTTTCAGTCAATTAGGAGCACTGTACATATGTTTTTTTTATCTGCAAACGTTTTAAGTTTTACATACACATAAACTTGAACCCACGCTTTACCTGATGTTAGGCCAGCGCTCTAAACCACTGAGCTACGGGTGGATAACTTTTGACATGTACATTTATTATTTGTAGTGAATCTGATTAATTCTAATTGCCCAGTGTTCTCTAATGTTGCTACGTTACTTACCGGTTTACCATAAAGGTCCTTGCGTTAACAATACATTTTAATTAAATTTACATAAGATTAAATTAAAGCCTTCAACAAATGTACTTTGCAAAAATATTAATTAAATAAGTTAACTTTATTTAAAACAATTTTTTATGTTAAACCTTAGTAACATTAAAATAAAATAATGGTATATATATTTGTATAAAAATTATTAAAACATTTACATAAAAACTGTTTAATTTATTTATTACATCTTGTAATACTAACGTGTGCGGGGGCACACAATTGTTTGCGTATCAATTTGTTTTAAAATTAAAAACAATACAGTATTTTTGTTTTTTTATACTATTAATTTTTTTTTATTGTTGCTTTGCAAAAAAATCTTTTATTATTTATTTCCCATTTCTATAAAAAAAATAATTATATTTCAAATGTTAACACAATTATTTGCAATACATACTTTTAGCTATTTTGTAAACGCTTGTTATTAGTTTCTGGTTTCTATTTTTATATAATATTTTCAAAACTATTACAAAATAAATATTATTATTCTGTACAATTTAAAAAAAATTTAAAAATGAACTGTATTAATAGAATAAATTTACCATTTGTTTTATCAATAAATATTTTTAATTGTTTATTAAAACGGATTATATATAAACACTAATAAATTACAACTGCACAAAAACTGTTATATTTTTTTAATTTAAAAATTTTGTTAAAATATATATTCAATTTAAACAAAGATGTAAAACACTTTCTTAACGTTTTGACTAAAACATAAAACAAACTTTCGCTTAAAGAACATTTTTGTATATTAAACAACATTATTATTTTTTCAAAATTGAAAAAAAACTAAAAAGATGTAAGAAATGCTATGATAATGTCAAAAATTTAAATTAATTAATTAACATGAAATAGAGGTGTATAAATAAATTTATGAATAAAATCTATATTTTTAAGAACAGTTCAAAAATAAAAAATTCGTAATATAAATGTAAATATTTTAATCGAACATTGTAAATAATATAATTCTTTTAACAATTCCCGTAACACCTCAGATGTTAGTTATAATTTTCATAATGTTTTATTTTAGCGCAAATGCAATAAATCCGCAAGACTATAAACTTAGGTAAACATTAACGGTTTCTAATTTTTTTATTAACTTAATTTAATTATAAAAAAATAATATATAATTATATATATATATATATATATATATATATATATATATATACAAAAGATTATTAAATTATTTTATTATTACAAATTCAGTGGTTAACTAAAATAAATAAATATATTTGTTAATAACATATTGTTTATGCAATTTGTACAATATGTTTATGTTAGAAGTATTTATTACCAGCAATTATGTAAACCAATTTTAACAAACGAATATGTCGTACAATTAACAAGTTACAAATTATTACACTTGTACAATATTAAAAAAATAAAGTGAAAAAATTAAAACGAAAAAATGCTTTAATTTTGTTGTTATTATTAATATATGATGCCAAATGTTTTATAAATAACAAAAATACTTACATTTTAAATTTACTTGTGGGTTAGTAGCAAATGGGAAATAAAACGTAGGATTACGTTTGTCTAAGGTTTGTAGTGTATACTGTGTTAATAATTATATATATATATATATATATATAATATATATGTATAAATTATCAAACAATAATAACATTTTATAAATAGTTTAAGTTACAAATATTATGGGTTTTTAAGTATGCGTTAAATAAAACAACAGTTGTACAATTTGTGTTGTTTGCTCCCAGTAAGTGAATTTGTTTTCTATTGTATTAAATACGTAATACGTAAAAAAGCTAAATGTAATAGTAAAAAATTAAAATATTTATAACAAAAATTATATTTGCATACAATTTTTTTATAAAATATATTTAATGTTTTCGATAAATATTGTCAATATATATATATTGAAAAATGCTATTTGTTTGCATTTAATGTATTAACATTACTTATTATACGTTAAAAATAAATAAATATATTATTGCAATATTATTAATATAACAAACATTGTTTTCAAATCACTGCTGTCAAATGATTATTATTAATAATCAGATTATTAATGTTACAAATATAACGTATACACAAACATTAATTAAAATTACTTACATTTGACAATACATAAAACAATTATACATATATTATAAAAAATAAAATTATTTTAAATAAAATGTGTTTTGCAACCTACATATTGCCAGCATTAGAAATGTAGAAAAAATAATTTTATAAAAAATCATTTTTTTTTTTAAAATTATATATATTATATATATATATATATATATATATATATATATATATATATATATATATATATATATATATATATATATATATAGACATATGTTGGCATACATTACATATCTTTATTAGTATTATTGTTATTATTGTTATTATTATTATTATTTAGTAATATTATGGTAATTCTTTTAAATATTTTAGCAAAAGTGGCCATCAGCACATCATAAATATGTACAATTTTTAAAAAGTGCAACACAATTAACAGAAAACAAAATAAATCTATAGTAAATAAATAAACAAAATATGATTAAATTACTTAAACAAAAACAAAAGTCAAAATAAAAGTACATTTAAAAACTATGTGCAATATAATATGCGTAATAAAGCACGGTATTAGTTAGGAAACGTACTATGTAATTATAAATAGTTCCATTTTTATAATTATATAAAACATATAAACTTATATTTCTTGAAAAAAATGTCCAATTTATAAAAGTACATCTACATAATTAGATTTACACGTAGTTGTTTTTTATTTTAAAATAATCTAAAAATAAAAATGCATCTAAAAAATTATTAAAATTTAAAATGCAAAAACATTTTATTTTATAACCTGTATAATAGCAATTTTAAAAATAAAATTGGGTATTTTTACTACATTTGTTTAAAATAAACTTTATTATTTATTATGATTAACCTGAAAAAATCGTAAATTAGACTACAAAATACATTGCTGATTTTGTTTGTAAATATATATTAATGTAAATCCAGCATATTATCCATAAAAATAACACACGTAAGCAACTTATTTTGCAAAAGATTGCAATTTTTAACAAAATTCGCACTACACTTGATTTTGGAATATTGAGTACTATATACAAAAATAACAACATAAACATTTTCAATTTTTTTAAAATTATTAAAAATAAATTTTATACACTTTCGTAAAGTCCATCAATTTCAATTTGTGTGTACAGTTAAATGGAAAACGAATTATCCAAAAATAAAATATTTTTGGAAATTTTAATGCATTTAAAAAAAAAATTAAATTTAATATTAAAAAAACGTTTTTTTTAGTTTATTTAATTTTTCTTCAATCTTGTAATCATAAAATGAATGTAATTTAACTTATATATCTACTCAGTCTATTTATGTATAATTAGTTAGATATTTTATTTACAAATTTACTCTACACTCTAAACACGTTTGTTTTAAGGATTTTTAATAGTTTTTAGACATTACCCATTTTTTTACTATAAAATTTAACTTAAATTAATTGTATCGGTTAATAAAACTTTTGCACAATTCTATGTAAATTAATAGAATAAACTAGAAAAAATTACTAGCAATGGTTGTAAGTTATTTACATTCAACTTATTCAATTTAAAAATAATTTGTTTATTAATTAATTAAATAAAAAAGTAGTTTTAATTTTTTATTGAAATATAATTTTAGTTTAAATATTGGAGATAATCATTAACTAAATAACTTTAATAAAAAAATGGCTAATTTTAAAATGCTAAACAATGCATTCTAAAAACAAAAATATTTTTTATGATTGTGTAAATGGTTCGTTCTTAAATAATAAAAATATGATGCATTTATAATTAAATAATTATATTAAAACACTGCACTGCGTTTCTGTAACATTTAAATTAAATATTTTTTTACCGTTTATATTTATATATATATATATATATATATATATATATATAGAGAGAGAGAGAGAGAGAGAAAGAGAGATTTAATATTTTTCTTTTTATTAGTTATTTTGTTTTTGCATTTTTACTAAATAAAATTTATTAAAATTAAATTAAATAAAAATATTTTTTTATTTCTAAAATCTTTTATTTTACTATGCCCAAATTGAAATTAATTGCACAAACGCATGTACGTGTTTAAAATAAACGCACAAATTATCTGTAAATGTAAAATTAATTTATAATCAAGAAATTACATATAAATTATTATGTAATATCTGTTTAAGAATGATGTTTGAATAAATATTTTAACAATAATATTATAACACATAATACATTTTTTATTTTTTGAGTTCATCGAATAAAGTATACAAGGAAACGTGGAAGTGCCTTATAACAAATTTGAGTAAATAATAATGGTATTATTTTAAATCAACATTTGAATAATTACAAATTAGAATTTAGTTTTTAATTGCAAAAAAACATTTTTTTTATATAAATATTAACATAAATAATTACATAATATTATCTGCTAACAAATTTATTATAAATTACGTTACATAATAACTATTTTTTTAATTTAAATTGTTTGTTGTGATGTTACCAACGTCTTTACTTAAAATATTCTTACTCAAAATAACATTATATTTATTATGTAGTATGAGCGTGATGTTTTTAATGCAGAAAGTTTTTTATGCTACAAACTTTATTTTTTTATCTAGATTTAAAAATATATATATAATTTTGTTTATTTCCAAATGTAGTTAATTAATCAAGATTGTATAGCGTAATTATTGATTATTGTAAACAGTTTTTTTATGGTTAAATTACATTTTATGTAAACAATAATAAACATTTTTTTTATTTTCTGATATAATGTCATTAACTCTTTTACTTAAAGACGTTTTGCTGGCACTACAAACATTTATATTAGTCGAAATTAAATTTATGCAAATCCATAAACGAAAATTGTATAACAAGCCATATTTTTATTACTATAACATTATGATTTATTATTAATCGGCAATAATATGTTTAGTATTTAAAAAAACATATTTTTGTTATGTGTACTTTTATATTTTTAAATGTTTTTAAAGTAAATACAGAAAAAAATTAACTTTTAAATGTTTATATTTACAGTTTTGTTTCTTTATATAATCAACTGGTTAATTTTTTATATTTGGTTTTGCATTAAAAAATTTAAAGCAAACCTTATTTTTCTGTCTAGGTTTAAGACGGGATATATTTGTTTATTTCTAAATTTTATCAACAGGAATAAATAATATATTTATTGGGTAACTATTGTTAATTGTAGACACTTGTTTATGGTAAACTAAAAGTTTATGTAAAATGCAAATTTATTTTAAACATAGCTTTCCATTAGATTTAGTTAACACTAAAATATACTTTAACATAAAGCTAAATTTAATTTTAATTGCATTTAAAAATTAAAGATAACAAAATAACTAAACAATTGAGTTTAATAAAAATATTAATTATAAAAAAGTATAAAAACATTAATAAAAAATTATATTTAACTTTATTGCAAAAGAATTGCACTTGATGTTAATAATTGTGGCAATAAATAAAAACATTATTACCAAAAAAACGCAGCAAAACAATTAAATAACAAAATAATATTATGTGCAATACAATAACATTTTTATTATTTTTTTATTATTGTTGTTATATGCAATAATAATTTTAGCGTATTAAGATTTTAAACCAATTTAATAAAATACGTTTATATTGTCAAATAATGTTAATTTAAAAACATTTTAATATATAATAACATTTATAACTAATTTACGTACTTTTTATTATAGTGTTTGTTATGTAATTTTTAGAAAACTCACAATATATTTTTAAATAATTGCAATATTCTCTTCTCAAAAAAAATATGTTTATTTATAATAAATTCTTATTGTTATAATTATTATACAGCAACAACATTGTTACAAATGTTTTTGTATTCCATTTTTGGCTATGAAAATAGTGCACATTTAAAAAATAAAATTTAATTTAATTTTTTTCAAACTTTGTTATTAAAATTATGCTGTTATAGTTCAATAAAATACTGTCTTTTTGTGCTGTTTTTATAAAAACATTTTTTTACAAAAAATTAAATTGCTAATCTTGCACTCAAACTTTCCTTGTTTTTTAACAATACTTTAGACTGGTTGCAACAAAATTAAGGACAAGGTATATTGAAATATAATTTTAGAAATTGCAAAATTGTGATGATTACTAAATTATAATAAAATAATTTAAAAGATAAACACAGTTTTTTCTCAATGAATTACAAAAAATTCAAACTTGTTTACTCAAATTAATTTTTTGTTACAATAAATTGTTTATACTAAACTAAATTTTACATTATTAGTAAGCTATTAATTATTTAATATACAAGTTAATTTTTTATACCGTACATAAAAAAAATATTGTTTGTTGTATTTTTACTAGCAAATTAAAATTATTGTGTTTGAGTAGTATTGGTTACATTATGTTTATTATTGTCATAAGCGTACATCACTTATTTTTTGTTATTTTTTTGTATATTTTGGTAATTACATTTATTATAATTATGTATAACTTGAGTTGTTGTATTAATATTAGTTTATGTGCTTGCCTACAAATAAACCAGCTTAAAAATGTGGGGTAATAAATTTTTTATAATAAAAGTTGTATTTTGTACTAATAATAAGTAGTAGTAATAAGTATATTAATATTAAAACTTATTTTTTGTTCTAAATGTTTTACAACTCACATCTTTTAGCTATATATAATTTGTCAATGTTAATCTTGGGCCTGCATTTTAGCAATAACCAGTTCTCATTCTGAATAAAAAAGGGTATTTAAGCACAAGGTTGGCAGTTTATTATTATTTTTAATATATACGTTTCCACAAAACAAACAAAAATATATTTTTTTTAATATACAAAAATAAAAAGTAATAATTAATCAAAATAAAATTATTTCAACATATTTTATGTTTACCGCTAACAAAACCCAGCAATAATGTTGACAAAAAAAATGTTGGGAAACTACTAAAAATATAGTTAATAACTATTCGCAAAAAATTAATTATTTTATTTATTTATTGTTATTTTATATATATTTATATAATTGAAACACATAACCAGTTTATTTGCTTTCACTTTAATTATTTACATTTTTATACTGTTATAATAAATGCATCATAGAGGTATTAAAATAGAGTAAATACTTAAAAATGTGTATATATACATGACATAAATAAACATTGTAACATTTAAAATATAAGCTAAATTAATTTAAATAACGTTAGGCTGCTTAAAATAAAAACAAAATTTAAATATTAATTTATGTATAAAATATTGCAAAAACAACAAAATTACACTATTTTGTTAGACAACACCAAAAGTAGCATAACTTTAATAAAATGGCTAAACAAATTCTATAAAATATTAATTTTTTGATGTGCACAATCTTCAAAGTAATGTAAAACCATATCAAACAACATTAATGTTTTATTATTTTTTTTTTTATTTTTAATTGTTTTATGTTTACTACTTTCAATGTTAAATTGTTATTAATTTAATATAATAATTGCTTGTTTTCTGCAAACAGTTAATCATAATAATAATAATAATATTTATTAGTTGTTGCTTTTATTGCTATTACCCAAATAACACAAATTTCTGTTTAAACAACAGCTTAAAATTATAATTATAAAAGTTTATTATAAAAATTATATAACGATTCCTATTTCCATGAGTATAAAAATTGCATTTATTATTAATCCGTAATAAAAAATTCACCATTTTTTTAATCCTTACACTATTTGTACGTATTCTATTTTATTTTGATCCCATTATTTATACTACTACTTTTTTTTTATATTGATGGTAAAAATGTATTTTATGCTGAATGTATCTCTAGTGAGATATTAAAACTTAATAATAATAATAATAATAATAATAATAATAATAATATTTAAATAAACTGATATTTAGTTATTACAGTGCAATTATTAATTTTGATTTTTGTTTTTTTTTACATTTGTTTTTACTTTATATAAGTGGTTGCGGTTTCAAATTAATTTGAAACAATATAATTATCTAAAACTGCCGTGTTGGTTGTTTTAATGTTAAATGTTTTTTTTACTGCAAACCATGTTTTTATCCAAAATAGGGATTGACTATATGTTTAGTATTTTTGAGTTATTATCAATATTTCTATTGCATACCTATTATCAATTTTAGACTATGGTTTATGGTAAACTAACATTTTATATAAACTGTATGTCTTTCTAAAATATTGCGTCCGTTTATTAATTAACATAAAAGTAAACATAATTTTAAGTACACATTAAACATTATATATTGTAAAATAGTTAAACAAAGCTAACCTATAAAACTATTAAGCTATAACGAGTAAAAGTACAGTAAAAACATTATATTTCATTGCACTTATTGTTAATGATTGCTGCAAAAAATAAATACAACATTAACAAAACGCTTTTATAAAATTTTAGTAATACCTGTTTTATAATAAAAAATATATGTTAAAATAAAATGTTTTATTACTACATGTTACTTGTATAGTTTGTATATGTATTTATATTAATAAGCTTTATGACAATTTTAGTGATTAAAAATATAAAACAATATAATTTAATTATAATTTTTAAATATGTTTATTTTGTTAATAAACACATATATATTTTTAGGCATTTATAAACCTTTAAAACATGTTATGTTCTTAATTTTGTCCAGCAATGCATTTTGTAAATTAGAAACATTTTACATGTTACAATGTTAAATAACCAATTGTTTAATTTAATAACTTGTATTTTATTTAATCTTGTCCATAATTATGCAATTTTTTAAAATGATTTCTATTTATTTATTTATTTTTAAAAACACAGAATAAGAAAATTATTTTATATGTTTTGATTTTCAAGATTATGAATATCAAAAATTTAAATTTTATTTAAATTTCGGTTATTTTTGTTATTAAGATTATGTTGTTGTTAATTTTTTGTCATAATTTAATAAAATAAATTTTTTTAATAATGAGTTTTTAAATTATATTATTTACACTAAAATCCATTTTTGTAAACCAGTCTTAAAATAAACTACCATAAAATTAAGTACAATGTTTATTGAATATATAATTTTTTTAAATGTAAACTTTAGTTTATTAACGGTTGGAGTGCAAAAATAGAAGTACAGCAATCTATTTGTAGAATTCTGTTTTAGTTGTCTATTGTAAACATATTTATTTACAAATACATACCTAATATAATATTTAAGCATTGTAACTATTTTTTAAGTTATTTTTAATTATAATATATATAATTTCTAATTAACAATAGTGGTTTTATTTAATAAAATTTAAATTAAAAACATAATTTGTTAAAAAACGTTGTTGATTAGAATAAACCATTATATAAACTAAACATAAAATTTTAATAAAATTTAAATAATTATTAATAAGTGAACACTAGGCAAATGTATGTACAAAATACATAATACATATTAATTGTTTTGTTAATTGAAAATTAATTTTATTTAACTAAACTAAATATAATTAACTAGTATTTTAGACATGTGTTATTAAATAAACAAAATAAAATAAATAATTAACTAGTATGCACTATTTGTAGAAATAAAAAAGTGTTTTTGCAAAAATAAACAAAAAAACACAATAGTAATAATAATAATAATAATAATATTATTATTATTATTAATAATTATAATAAAAAACAGTAATACTAATAATTTATTAAGTTCTTATATGAATTAACTATTTATATAATATTTATGGTATTAACTTTTTAATATGATTATTATTTATATAAACATTATACTCAATAAATATAAAAACATGTTGGTATAATAATAAAATAGGTTTGGTTTTTTATTACAATTCATTTTAATAAACATAAATTAAATATAATTGTTTATTAGAAAATAATCACAAAAGGTTATTATTATTATTACATATGTTAATTGTTAACAAACGTTTAATGTATGCACGTCTTTTACGCAATTAAATCTAAAATGCATTATAAATAATATTGAATATGTTATTAATACAATTTTAAACATGTACAATACATGCTATAATAAAAAATTATATATATATATATATATATATATATATATAATTTATTGTTTATAACATGTAAAATATTTTAATTTTAGTTACATTATTTAGCTAAACAAGTTAATTTTAAAATTAAAATAATACTTTTATGTTTTTATATAAACACATTTTTATTACATACAACCACAAAATATAATGTTGTGCTACTAAATAAACTAACCGCATACACTATTTTTAATAATAGTGTAAATACGTAGTGTTTAAATAAAACACATTTGTAATTTCTTTCCATTAAAAAACGGTACTTACGGTTAACGCTATAAAAAGAATGTGTATTAAAATTTAATTTGGCAAATTGTTGATATTATTTAAATACTTTAATGTTTTAGATACGAAGAATATACATATAAATGTTAGATATTAAAACAATATTTTATATAATATTAATAATAATAATAATAATAAATACTATTATTATTATTACTATAATTACAAATTTTAATAGTTGACGTAGAAAAATAAACGCTCTATAATAATTTATAACATTGTGAACCAGTTACTTATCTGAAACACATTTTATTGTTATCCGAATATATTCTAAATAATATCTAAGAAACACATATTAAGCAACATTTTTGCAAAAGTAATTTTAATAAATAATAGCAAATAAAAATATACAAAAACATAAACTGTAAGATAAATTTATTTCGTATATTTACACAAACATAAAAGTTTGGTTTATGCATATATGTTGTATAATTGATTTTTAAATTCGGTATAACAAAATTAACAAAAAATATTTTTAAAAATTATTTTTAAATGTTTATATATATTTTACTAAGAAAAATAGAAAAAAAATTTTGAATTGCTAACATTAATAAATTATTATTATTATTGGTATTATTATTATTATTATTATTATTATTATTATTATTATTATTATTATTATTATTACTATGATTATTATTGTTTGTTTAGATTTATTACTTTTAGTATTGTAAAATCTAAACAAAACAAAATAATTTTACAATATTATATAAGATTTTTAAAAAAAGATTAAAAATTAAGTACTAATTTTTTATTTTATAAACATTACCCATAGCTTGCTTCATAAATATGTGTAAATATTGTATTTTTTTAAATGTTGTTGCATAAAACTTTCCAACTACTATATTTACAGTAGGAAACTAATCAGTTTAAAATTTATATATTTATTTTCTCTCTGCTTTTAAAGTACATTATTTAAACTTTTCAAAAGCATATAATAATTTAACATTTTATAAAAAAGTATTTTTAAATTATTATATCAAAATTAATAAGTTCCAGCAATATTTAATTTTAAATTATTTTAAAATGTAATTGTTTTAATGTTTAATATGTTTTTTAAATTAATTAATTAAAAAAAATTTTTTTTAATACGTGCTTTATATAATGGAAACATTTTATATTATAAATTTGAATAATCAAATAAAAATAACTTCAGAAATTATTTTCTGATTTTACGTTTGCTACATTAAAAGTTTTACAAAAAATATCTTTTAGCAGTTGACAATTAGCAAAATAAAACTTTGACCCACAATTAAGTTTCGGGAATAGAATTAAAACCCATGTCTACCGAAATCCGAATTTGACCGATGTACCACTAGATCACCCCGGTACGATAATTTGGTTTATAAACTACTTGATACAATAAAAAAAAATAATTTAAAGAAAAAAGTTAATATATTTAGTTTAAAAAGTTTTGGTTTTTTGAGGTAATTTTAACTAGTTTAGTATATTAAAATACATAAAATTATGTTTCATTTTGAATTATTAATGAAATTAAATAAGATCTAATTTTACACAAAAAACCGCGTCAAGTGAATAAAATCTCACAAAATTAAGTAAGTTGAAAATTATTGGAATTAAAAAATCTTTTTAATTATGTATACATAAAATCAACGGATTTAGAAACAAAATATATGTTAATTTTATTATTTTAAAATTAAAATAAAATTGAATAATAAAATTGAAAATAGTAAACAAAGAAAATTTATAAATTTCTTATTATTGAATTTTTAATAAATCTATAAAATAGGCAAAAATTAAAAACTGGTTTAATTTATGTTCTGTTTTGTTGTTCACAAAAATTTAAATTAATACAGTTTATTAAAAAAAAATTAAAATTTATTTTAAATTATTTTAAAAAAAAATTAAATTAAAATTGCGTCAGTTAATATTTTTCTTTTAACATTTTAAAAGCATGTGTAGTGTGGTTTCTGTTATAAAGTACAATGTTTATACAAAATAAGTTGCTTACGTGTGTTATCTTTATACATAATGTGCTTAGAAGTGTCTAGAGTTACAAAGATGAATTTGTACTCACAAAGTCTTACAGTATAAGAAATAAATTAATTTTACATTAAAATTATTGTAGTTATAATTTTTGCAAGAAGTTTTAAAGGATTTAAAAATGTTTAAAATATTATTCTTGTATACATTTACAAATTGATATGTGTATGTTTTTTTGTATAATGTGTTTTTCTGTATATTATACAATTTATTTTATGTTTAACTTAATTAAACCGCAAAAACCTTGTTAAATAAAAAAAAGATATTTGCACATGTAATCCTCAACATTTCCGATATAAATGTTATTAATTTTATATGTGTTTTATAGAGCATATTATTTATGTTATAAAAAATAGAGTTTTTAAAAATTATGTTGGTATTTCATGGACTGAGATTGAAACTGGTTGGCAAAATTTGTAAAAAAGAGTACCTATTTCTTAAATTGTTTACATTATAGAATTTGTAATTTTTTTTTAATATAATTATATGCATTTTTTAACACTGATGTATAATTATAAATAAAGTAACATAAATATATCAGAGTTAACATAAAATATTATTATTATTATTATTAATATCAATACTAAGATTTAATATCCCACTAAAGATACATTTAGCATAAAATACATTTTTACCATTAATACAAAAAAGGTAGTAGTACAAATAATAGGATTAAAATAAAATAAAATGTCATATGTAAATGAATATAAATATAATCTATATAGTATGCATCTGATTTTTTTTTAAATATTTAAAATTGCTGTACATAGAATAAGTCATTATAAGGCACACCTGTACCTTGAGATGTCCAAATTAGTTTAAATAAATGCGTAGGTAGAACAATTCCTACTTTGATAGGTTTCTTAGTAGTTTAAATTTGTTTGATTCTGGATTGGTTAATACTCTGGATAAGTAGGGCAAACATACATTTTTGTATTAATTAGTTTTGGCTTTTATGTGCAGGTAAGTTCTTCTTGTTTTTCCAAAGGCTTTAGAATTGTTAAAAACTGCATGTAGCGGGTGATTGTTATTATTTTCAATTATTGATGCTAATTGTATACAAGATTTTAAATGTTTATTAACAATATCATTCAATAAGATAGAATATTTAATTTCTGCAGATTTTAATACTAACAATATGCAATATAATATTAAAGAGTAAAAGCATAATGTAATAAAAAATTTAGTAATATAATTGTTAACATTAGTTTTCTTAATTTTTTTATGTTGTAGCATAATGATTTGGTTTTTAAAAATATATGCTCTACATGATTACACCACGTAAGTATGCTATTTATGTTTACACCAAGATATTTAATTTTGTTTTGGGTGCATACATTTGTTTAATTTAGCTTAAATGTTCAGTTTACTTTTATTGTTTTTTTTGGACGCCTTGTTGTAAATTTAATAAATTTGCATTTAATGAATTTAAATTAAGATAAAAGTTAGTATACCATTTTTCAATTTTATTAATAGAATTTTCAAAATTGTTTACATTATTGTTTGAAGAAATCTTTGTGCACAATATCATATCATTTGCAAATTTAAATAAAAGTAATGGCTTTGGCACTAACAAAGGATCTACGTATAATAAAAATAAAAAAGGAGATAATACTGCACCTTGTGGAACTCCATTATTATTTTCTGTTAACTCTGATTTATTACGACCAATTTGTGTATAATGTTTTCTTTTTGAAAAATAATTTTGTAGCCAGTTTAAATTGTGGTTGGGCATATCAAGTAGTTCAAGACGTTTAAGTAATTTTATTCTTGATATGCTAGTAAAAGCAGATTTGTAATCTAGAAACATGCAATATATAGAAATATGCAGGATATTAAACATTTTCTTCAGTTAAGCGATTTAGTAATGTAATAAACAATGGTAAGTGTTAAATAATTATTAGTTAATTGATTAAATTCTAATATATTTGAGTTGTTTGAAGTAAAGTAATCATTTCGTTTTTTAGCATCCACCTTACATTGATTTGTTTTTGATTTGTTAAACATTTTGTTAATATTTTTCTAAATAAATTGTAAATCATTATTTGATTGAAAATAATTATTAGCATAGTTATTAAGTTTGTTTATTATTAGTCTCATTTGCTCGTTTAAGTTTTTTTATTTAGTATATTGATCAAATTTATATGCTATCTTTTTTTCTCGTCTAAGCCTTTTAAGATTTAATAAAAAAATATTATTGTTTGTAATCTCAACCTTAACTACTGGACAATATTTGTTAATAAATGTGTCAATCGAGGCATTTATAAAAATAAAATTTACTTGTTTTTGAAGTCTTGTAAAAAAAATTAACTAGTTTAGTAAGGCCCATTGGTTTGAATATGTTAGTATTTGCATAATTGAAATCACCAGCTAATATAATTAAAGTATTTTTATTAGCATTGATAAGATAATTATTTAGTTGGTTGTAGAAATAATTAATTTCAACAGCGCTGGTAGACGGTTTTATGTAAATATTTATAATGTCAATATTTTTGTAGTAATACATGTATTTCTGCAGTTGATGATTCAACACTCAATTCCATTTTGAGAATATTTAAATTTAGATTTAGAATTATTACAATATTTTTTATTAATGTATGTAATAAAGCCTCCCCCACGTTTTTTATTGCAAGTTTTTCAATTAAGTTAAAATATAAAAAATCTATCAAGTTCTATAAGATTATTTTTAACATATATATTCAACCATGCTTCTTGGATTAATATTACACAGCTATTTATATGTAATTTGTTTGTCATGAGAGATCGGAGATTAAACATTTTTTTAAGTATTGACCTCCAGTTTAATGACAGTAGTAGCGGTAAGGACATCTTATTAGGTAACTTTAGTTTTAAAAGTTTTTAAAAACCACTATAATGAAATGTACGTTGATTTTGAACAATTATATGTTTTGTATGTTAAAAAAACAACTTGAACTTAAATTTAAACATTGTTGAAATTGGGATTTTAGGGATAAAAGCGTATTTCTGTTGAATTTTATTTTGATTAATTTTATTTAATAAAAAAATCTTAAAAAATTGATTTATACAAAGAAAAATATTAAGTTATTTAAAAAATATTAAAAAATTAACGGTAAAAAAGTATTTAATTCCGATGTTATAGAAACGTAGCGCAGTCATTCGAGAGCCCGCGTTTATAATAAAAATACAAATTAAATAGAGATAATACTGCTACTTGCAGTCTACTATTATTTTAAACGTTTATAATATATATTTCAACAACGTTGTATAATTTAATAAGTAAAACTGAGGGTCCGGACTGCATTTTAAATTACTATAAAACATTGTTCAACATTATAAAATACGTTAACGTTTTTTTATTTAAATTATTATTGTATATATAAGAATTACAAAATAATAACCTGGGTGTAAACAAATATATGTTAGTTATAATTATATATATATATATATAGTTAACTCTGCCTAGCTTGAATCAAAAATGATTCAATTTAGTTAGTCTTATGCTCGGATAAAGTAGGATAGTTTGAACGCGCAAGATTAGCAACCTAGTTGTTGCAAAAACATTATACTGCTACGGAGAAATAAAAAAAAACGTTATTTAAGCAAACGACGGCAATAACCTGATCTGGATAACAAAGTCAATCCGATATCAAGGTTTAGTGAAATCCAAAATAAAACTTAATTTTTAATTTGTACAATATTCGGTGCTTACGAATATTGTTGCTGTTTTTTACTATACCAGTTGTCTTATTTTACTATATTTATTTGTAAAGTAAAATAAATCTGTATTATAAATAATGGTATGGCATATTATGATTTTTTTACTTTTAAAAAAAAATCTATTAACAATAAACATTTTAGTGAAACCGAACGTAGACCCGCATTTTTTAACAAAACTTAATTATATATCTTATTAAACATTATACAAAAAAACACAAATAATTTTTAACAATATATAAAAATATAATTACTATAAATTATTTTTAACCTTTTATATTTAATTGTGTTTTATAATTATAATATTACTTACAATATGTTTCTGTAAAATGTAGTCATGTTACTGGGAAATTTAATTATTTTATTTGTTTATAATTATAATAATGTAATTGTTGTTGCAATAATATTTATATTAATGTAGTTTTATTAAAATAAATTATTTATAATTTAAATTATTATTATTTAATTTTGCAAGCAATAAGTTAAAATCGATATTAATTATAAAAATAAACATCAAGCATGTATTTCTAATTTTTATAATATATAATAACTTTGCTTACGCGACACATCTACACAATAAAATTGTATTTATTATATATTTAAATGTGTATATTATTTACAATATTATTTACTTTTATAAACTGTTTTTAAAAAAATAATTTTGTAGCTATTTAAAATTGTGGTCGGGTACTTTAAGTAGCTCAAAACTTTTAAATAATTTTATTTGTTATATATTATTTAAAGCAGATTTTTAATCCAGATACATTTAATATATTGAACATATTCCTTTGTTAAGCCTAGAATAGAATTATTATTTTTATAAACAAATTAATATTGATTGTTACTAATGTTAATATAGGCTTAAAGTTGTTACATATTTTTTTTAGTTAATTTTAAAAACACAGATGCAGAAGTAGTTGAGCGTTAGTGTTCTGGATTTGTTTGTAAAACAAACATTGTTGGAATAGGTGTAATTTGTAAAATGTTCGCTATTTTACTATTTATAATAGATTTGCTTACTATTGTAGATAATAATGAAGCAAATGCTGGCATGTACAGTTTTAATAAATTGCAACAAAAATGTTTGTTTAACAATAGTTAATTAATTTTTAAATTTTAAATTTAATAGTAACTGTTAAATAATTTTTAATTTATTGATTAAGTTTTAATATGTTTTTACATATGTATTTATAAATAAATAAGTTAACTTTAAATACTTAAACATTACTAATTTATATATATATATATATATATTAAAAAGTGTATTAGCAAATTGTGTACTATTCTTTTATTATTATAGTCTACGTATAAATTTTAAACTAATTTTTATTACGCTATAAACAAATGTTTGTAAATTATCTTAAATGCAAACATTGAAGGAATTAATTTTAATTAATTTTGTCAATTTTTACAACAATATTAATATTGTTATTATAAAACACTACTGGTTTAAAAAATGGGCATGGAGGAATAAAACGACAATTACATTAAAAAATAACAGCAAAATGTCTTGTATTTTAAAAAAAATGTAGCAACAAAATGTTTTTATGTATTTAAACATTCTGCCAAACGTTTTACTTAATTTGATAAAACATTTATTTTAACTAAATTTTCCCGAATAGTTTGTAGCCACGTTTTCTGTAGTCTGCGAACCTTTTTTTTTATTTACAATTGTTTATTCCAAATGCGTTTTTGCTGGTCTTTTGGGCGGTAAACGTAAATTTTGGCGAAGTAATGTTTTTGTTTAATTGTACTGATGTCAGTGAGTAAAGAAAAATCAGTTTATCGGATGATTTTATTATTTAAAATGTAATTCCGTTAGATAATTATTGAAATACTTCTAAAACACCAGCAATAAAAAAGATCTACTATTTTATTAATTTTGACCGTTCGTTTCCACTCCCATATATTGCATTATTTGTATCAAAATGTTAACTATGTTAGAACAAATGTAATAACACTACTGTCAACTTCGTATAATAAAAAGCATTATTTTATGTAAGTAAACGTTTTTAATTAAACGTTATTGCAAAATAAAACACTTTTTTGTTTGTAAATTGTAATATAATTAAACGTGCAATAATTTTTATTACTTTTACCTATAAAATAAATTAGTATTAAAATTTTATTTAATTTTTAGTTTATTTATTGCTGTTATATATATATATATATATATATATATATATATAATATAAAAAAGTACACTTTTATGTTTATATTTGTCATTTTAAACAAAACAGTATTAAAAAAAGTAAAATAAAAAAATAAAAAAATAAACATAATTTTTAACTAAAAATAAGGATTTAATTATGAAGAATATGTTACAGGTATTAGCCGGTTTTTAGAAAACACGTGTTTTCAATAAAATAATTAATTTTTTTAACATTAGAAAACAATTTGTTAGTTATGATTTTTAAATATTAAATGGTTTTTGTATATTCTAGATGATTACCCAATTGTGCCAAGTGCAAAATATTTTTTTATTTAGATTTTGTATCTGATGCATTTAACAAGGTTGTTATCTATAACTGACTTCGCTACAAAATTATCTAAATTATGAACATTTTTCCATTTTAATTACCGTTGTTATTGTTTCTTTATTTTATTTTGTATATTAATTTATGTTGTTTGTTTAATAATTATAGTCACGAATAAAGTAATGCACATTTTTGTGTATTTTGTTTTATTGATTTATTGTCAATATTGTCAGTAATATGCCCTTCATTGAATATATATATATATATATATATATATATATATATATATATATATATATATATATATATATAATATTAGTGTTGATAATGCTAATAATAAAAGTAGCAATAATAATGGTAATAATGATAATAATAAAACAATTATTATGTTATTAAGTTTTTTAAATATTAGCATATATTATAGCTTACAATCAACTATAAAATAAAATTGTATTAAATATATTATAATATTGTTTTAATAATTTTTATTAAATACATATACTTTATCTGTAATCTATTTTATAAACCGAATTGAACAAACATCAATTATTTAAATTACCTACTTGTAATGTAATTTAGTAGTATAATTTATTAATGTTACACTTATTTGTTATCAACTATAAACATTAGGTTAAATTTTTTTTTTCTTTTTTTCATTTTTATACAAAAATTAAATATATAAATTAATTATATATATTTATATATATACAGTTAGTTTAATTTATTGTACTTGTATAATATGACATGAAAATGTAATAATAAATCCAAAAATTAAATTTACATATGCACAATAAAAAAATATTAAATACATTTTATTTATTCTTTACGTATTTTTTTATAATTACTTTTTTTTCCATGGTATCCTACAATGCAAAAAAAGTATTAAAAAATTAATTTTTATATAATATATTGTATATATTTGTGCCAATTTATTGCTAATTTAACAATTACAAATATTTACTTAAGTTTGAATAATATATTTTAATAAAATTAAGTACATTATTAAAATAATTATAAAATATACAATTTATTTTTATAAAAAACTTATTACAATGTTGTAAATAAACGTTACCTCCTAAAATGTTTTTAATTTTTTTTATACATACTGTTATTCTGCGCTAAAATGCCATTATTATCTTTAAAATTTCTAATTTTTATTTTATCAATTTTGAATCATTGGGTTTTTTCATGATTTCTAATGTAAATATAAAAAAGCATACACTGTGAAATAAATTTATTTTTTTCAGTGACTAGCATATATAATTTTAGTAAATATATATATACAAAAAAGTAGGCAAACAATAAATAAGTTGGTACAGATTACAAATGTAAAGAAAAACAAAAACACAATTTTGCTAGTCCTAAGCCTTGATAAACGAAAAGTGTATGAACGCACGGTTAGGAATTTGGTTTTTTTAAAGAAACATTTAATCAACCTTATAGATTTTAAATATAATATAAATTTGACTAAAAATTTGAAAATATTTATTTACGGTAACTAAATTAATAAATGCAATTCAATGGTTGGAAAACAATAAAGCAGAAAAACCTGATGAATGTAGTACAAAGATGTTTAAAAAAGGAGGTATTAGAGAAATGTTATATAATATAATAAACAATTATTTAACAATTTGTAGCAGGAAGTAATTGTTATTTTGTTAAAAAAATGTTTAAACAATTGATAATTGATGCCCTGAAAAAAGTATTAAAATGAGTTTTTTTTCTGTTTAACTTTTGTACAAAACTGAAACCTGAATTGCATTAATTAGTGTAGAATAAAATTTTTTGAACATTTATGATCTTGTGCATTAACAAAAAGTGGTTATACTAAATGTTTAAAATTGTCATGAAAGTACGTCAAGGTTGTAATTGTTTGTCTTTCAAAATTAGTACACAAAATATTGATTTTGTTAATTGTTATGCCTATCTCGAAAAGCCAAAATTAATGGTATAGTTTACTTAAAAAAGCGCTATAAGTTTTTTATAAAATAAAACCAATATAATTATGTTTTTTCTACAAACAAAAACATAACCTTGTTTAGAAGCATTAATAATAATTTTTACGGCAATATATAAGAATAAAACGTAGAAGCAAACAGACAAGATTTGTTAGAAAGTAGATGTTTTTATCTTATAAATATTTTAAAAATTAACTGTTTCCATAACATTTTAAATAATAAAATTATTAGTAAATGTGGTCCTTGCTTACTAAATGACATTATTACAATTTAAAAAAAACATTATATGGTTATGTTCTATGTATATCATCCAAAAAACAAGCAAAAACGGTTTTAGAATAAAAAATTAAAATTTTTAACAAACAGGTTTGTAAATCACAGCAAGGTTGTTTTAAAAGTATTTAAAAAATGTAATTTAAAAAAATGTTTTATAAAATCCAACAAACGTTTGGCATAATGTTCAAATATGTGGAATCACTTTTTTGTTATTTTTCTGTTCTAATTGTAACCTATTTGGTCTGTGCTTATTTTTGAATTAAACTGATTTTGTAATATATATATATATTCATATATATACATGTTTGAATAAAAACATTTGTTTTATTTGTTTTGTACTGGTAAATTTATATCAACAACAGGATGACAATGCACAAAATGTTATGACATTAAAAATATATTTGTTTTAATTATTGGCAAATGTATATGTAATAAATCTGACATTAATTTATTGTAATTGTTAAGCATTAGGCCAATCCTCATAAAACAATGTGTTAATTTGGTATTAATAATAATTAGCTTATTAAGTATAAAATTATATTTAATACCTTACATAATTAAAAAAATGGATTAAGGTATACAAATAATTACATTATAAAATATACTTATAACTGTTTTTTATAACAATAATACATTCAACATGTTTAAAAAGATAATATTAAGTTTATTAAAATATACTTCATTTATTTTACATAAACATTTATACATTATTTGAACTAACATTAAAAAAATTTTTTTTGTTTAAATGTGTAGTTTAGACATTTCTAGTAGGGACCATTTTTATAAAACCGACCTTCGGCCTTTAATCACTAACGGTGATGCAATTTAAACCTATGTATGTAATGTATCGATTGACCAATCCGACAAACATATAAATAAAAATTCTATTATATTTAATAAAAATATGTAGTAATATATAATAATAAATACTCATAGACTAATTTTAGTAAATTTTAAATTAAATAATAATTTATAATTTACCCACAGCTACAATGTTAAAAATATTTACATATTTAATTATATATATATATATATACCATAGATAATGTGTAAATCAACATAATTTTAAAAATAATATATAAATTGTTAAAAATAATAAATAAAACAAAATTTATATATTTTTAGTTAAATTATTATTTATTATTTACTGATATCTATGTAATGTACAATATATATATATATATATATATATATATACATTTAAAAGCTAGCAAATATGTAAAATTATATTATTTAAAAATAAATTTCAAAAATAAATTTAAAATAAATTCGAATTATATTTTTTAAAGCGAAGTATTTTTAGTTTGAATATTACAGTCATTCATTTTGTTTTTTGTAATATTTTTTATTTACAAAATAAGTTTCATAAAATGCAGCATTTTTTATTATTTAAAAAAATTTAATAATGTAATTTAAAAACAAAAATAAAACATTTTATATAAATATGCAAATAGATCGTCTTCTGTTTTAAATATTTTTAAAAATTACATAAGTAGTTTTAAATAATAATGTAAATTTTAAATTATTGCATATCCTCTATTTATGTTTTTAAATTTATTGTATATCTAACAAATTACAAGTAAAGTAGTACTAACTTGTATCATCTATGACAAAAAGTTGTAATTAAATTAATATAAAAATTATATTTTTTAATGTTTTTAGTAATATATTAATAAAAAACAAACTGATAAGTGATAGTAAAAAAACACATTTTAAAAATTTTATGTATTAAAAAACATTTGTATACATTACAATTTAATCAAATATGCATTATATTCCTTTACGTGTACCTACAAAAATAGTTTTAAAAAGAAAATAGAGTTTGTAACCTATTTTCACTATGTATAAAAAAAAACTTTTTTTGTTTTACATTATTTTCTTTAAAATAAAATTAATAAAAAAAAAATGTTAAAAACAAAAATATATAAATTTAAGGGATACATATTTCTTTGTAATTTTTATTAATCAAAAAAATATTTTAAATATTTTATTAAACTTAATAACAATGTACGTTTTTTATTTTATAATACAATTATTATTATTATTATTATTATTTTTATTAACAGTAAGTTTTAATATCTCACTAGAGATACATGCAGCAAAAAATAAATTTTTACCATCAATATAAAATAATAGTAGTAAATAAATAAAAGCTTTTTAAAAAGTAGTAGTACAAATAATAGGATCAGAGTAAAATATAATGTCATATATTAATAAATATAAATACAGTCAATAAAGTATGCATGTAATTTAAAAAAATAATAAATTTAAAAATACTGCACATATAATAAGTCATTATAAGACACACTTGTTACATTGTACTATTATATACTTAAATTAGTTTAAATAAATGTGTGGGCAGAACAATTGATACTTTAATAGGTTTTTTAGTAGTTCAATTTTGTTTAATTCTGGATTGGCTAATACTGTGGATTAGTAGAGCAGACATACATTTTTGTATTGATTAGTTTTGGCTTTTATGTGCAGGTAAGTTTTTCTTGTTTATTCAAAAATTTTAAAGTTGTTAAAAACTGCGTAAAGTTAGTAATTGTTATTATTTTTAATTACTGATGCTAATTGTATACAGGATTATAAATGTTTATCAATTATAACATTTAATAAAAATATTTAATTCCTGCAGATTTTAATACCAATAATATGCACCTTTCTAAAATAACGCAATCTTCTTTTAATAAACCAGAATAAACTATTGGTAAGCAATATATTATTAAACGATAGAAACATAAGGTAATAAAAAAATAGTAATATAATTGTTAACACTTAGTTTTCTTAATATTATATAGTAACATAAGCATTTGGTTTAAAAAAAAATTTTTTTTTTATTTAATTCAAATGTTTGTTTAATTCCACTATTTTTATTGGACGCCTTGTACATTTAACAAACTTGCATTTTAGTGAATTTAAATTGAGATCAAAGTTAGTAGACCATTTTTCAATTTTATAAATATACTTTAATTTTTTTTTAAATAAATGTTTGTGCATAATGCCATATCATATGCAAATTTAAACAAATGTGACGACCTTGACACTTGCAATGGATTTACGTACAATAAAAATAAAAAAGAAATGGTACTGCATTTTGTGGAGTTCCATTATTATTTTTTGTTAATCCTGATTTATTACGACTAATTGGTGTAAATAGTTTTTTTTTGTAAAATAATTTTGTAGCCAGTTTAAAATGAAGTTTCTTGTTTTAAATAACTCAAGACGTTTAAGTAATTTTTATATTAATATGCTATTAAAAGCAGATTTATAATTTAGAAATATGCAGGATATTAAACATTTTTCTCTGTTAAGCGATTTAGTAATGTAATTAACAAGGCTGGCTACACAGTTTACAATAGAATACTTATTTTTATATGCAAATTAATAATGATCATTACTTATGTTCAATATAAGCTTGAGATCGTTAATTATTCTTTTCTCAATTAATTTTAAAAACACGGAAGTGCAAGCAATTAAGCGATAGTGTTTTGGATTTGTTAATAGGACAAACACTTTTAAAATAGGTGTAATTTGTGAGATACGCCAAGCATCAGCTACTTTACAATTTATAATAAATTTGTTTATTATTGTAGATAATTATGGAGCAATTGCTGGCAAGCAGAACTTTAATAAATTGCAACTTATTTCATTAGAATCAAGTAATGTGCTTGTTTTACAACTGTTAATTAATTTTTGAATATTAAAATTCATAATAGATGTTGAATAATTTTTAGTTAATTTATTAAATTCTGATATGTTTGAGTTGTTTTAAATAAAGTAATTGCTTAGTTTGTTAGCACCTATTTTACATTGATTTGCTTTTGATTTGGTTAAAATGTTGTTAATATTTTTTTAAAATAGATTGTGAAATACGGTTTTATTAAAATGAATTATTAACATATTTATTAAATTTGTTTATTTTCTGTTTAATTTGTTTTATAATACATTTTTACAATTATTTTAGCAGTTTTTATAAAAAATATATAACAACACATAACGCGCTCATTTAGAACTTTAATTTTTTTTTAAAACTACATTAGTTTACAATTTTAAAACTTTTAGAAATATAATATATATATATATATATATATATATATATATATATATATGTGTATATATATATATACATTAACAATAAATCTGTGTAATTATTTTTTTAAGTTTTTTAATTTGCTTTAAATTATGTATATATTAAAATAAATAAAAATGTTATATTTCTTACAGGTAACGGCTTGGATATTTAATAATTAATTTAAATATTTTTAACACATGCATTAACGAAGCATTTATTTTTAATATTTTTGTTAATACAATCTTATTTTTAAATGTTAAAACGTAGTAATTAAAAACATTAGAAACATTACTTTATCATTATATGTAATATTATAAATCAAATAATTACTTATATTTAAAACTGTAGTAAAAATATATTATTGGTTTTTAAAATTAATTTTATATGTACTATATTATATA
This sequence comes from Cardicola forsteri, assembly GCA_025895645.1. Classification (NCBI taxonomy): domain Eukaryota; kingdom Metazoa; phylum Platyhelminthes; class Trematoda; order Strigeidida; family Aporocotylidae; genus Cardicola; species Cardicola forsteri. The sequence goes on from JAKXYG010000691.1 coordinate 93,413, forward strand.
TATATATATATATATATATATATATATATATATAACATTAAAAACTAAAGGTATTGATTATAAAAATAACAACGATATTTTTGTGGTAAAAACATAATATATCATATACATATCAGTTTATGTATACATAATCAACATACCAAACACTGTTATATTTAATAAAGACAAACACAAAAACTTAAATTAAAAATGTGTGTGTTATGAACAATGTCAAACATTTTAATAGTTAACCTTATTTATTTTATAAACGTTTTTGACAGTTTTTATTAAGAATGTTTGTTAAAAAAAGTTTAAAAATGTAAATAATATAAGTTTGTTATAACAACATTGTAAATATATTTATAATCAGTTTTTTTATTTTAACAAGTATATTTTTAAAAAGAAAAAAAATATTAAATTTAAAAAAATATTTATTAATAATTAATTTTGTAAATCAATTACATATTTTTATATTTTAAAAAAATTCACCACAAAATGTTAACGTTTAAACATTGCATTACCATTATCAAGGATATATATTTATAGAAAAATGTAGCGCATTAATCAAATTTATATAATGTGTAAAATAATTGTTATTTTAAAAACATATACTAATTTATTTTAAAAACAATAATATTTAAAAAAAATAACTAGAATGAAATACGTCGCCCACTGTATATGAAGCGATGTTATGTGCAATAGTTCTTACCGCGTTCTGCTAAACAATTAATTTGCATTAATAGTTAAGTCAAAATTTTTATTTGTTTTTATTTTACAAGCAAATTTATGTTATGGTAGCACTATTAACATGTTATAAAAAATCTTGAATTACATTATTTTTATCTTGGTATTGCTATTGTCAACATATCTATGTTGGCTTAAGTTTGCTAAAAGATTTGGTTTATTAAATAAAAAATACATTAAATAATTATTATATTTGTGTTCATGTATCTCATTTTATTAAGTTTTTTTAAATATTAAAAATTATATTTTTTGTATAAGTTTGGATTGATTACTACTATCACCGTTTTAAAAATAATACATTTTAATAAAACAACAAAGTTAAGCAGTTGACTAACGAAACTTTAATTGTTCAACATGCAAAACTAAAAAGTATTGATTATAAAAATAGCAACCATATGTTTGTGGTAAAAACATAATATATCATATACATATCAGTTTATGTATACATAATCAACATACCAAACACTGTTATATTTAATAAAAACAAACACAAAAACTTAAATTAAAAATTTGTGTGTTATAAACAATGACAAAAATTTTAATATTTAACCTTATTTATTCTATAAATGTTTTTAACAGTTTTTATTAAAAATGTTTGTTAAAAACGTTTAAAAATGTAAATAATATAGGTTTGTTATAAAAAAACTAAGAATAAACTTATGATTGCTTAGTTTCATTAAAAATTATTATTTTTAAAAATAAAAAAAATATAAAATAAATTTAAAAAATGTTTCAATAATTATTTTAGTAAGTAAAATACATATTTTTATATTTCATTAATTTTAACTAAAAACGTCAAAGTTTAGGCATTGCATTACCAGCATATGTATCATGGTAATATATTTATAAAAACATGTAGCGCATTAATCAAATCTTTATAATGTGTATAAATAGTTATTTTAAAAATATACATTAATTTATTTTACAAACAACAATATTTAGAAAAAGTTAATTAAAACGACACACGTTCCTCTTTGCTTATGAAACGATGTTATGTATAATAGTTCTCACCACGTTTTGCTGAAAAACTAATTTACATTAATAGTTAAGTCAAATTTTGTATTTGTTTTTATTTTACAGGTAAATTTTTGTTATGGTAAAAGCATTAACATGTTATAAAAAAATCTTGAATTTAATTGCTTTTATCTTGGTATTGCCATTGTCAAAATATTTATTTTGGCTTAAGTTTGCTAAAAAATTTGGTTTTTTAAATTAAAAATACATTAAATAATCATTATATTTGTGTTCATGTATCTTATTTTATTAAGTTTTTTTAAATAATAAAAAAACATATATTTTGTATAAATTTGGACTGATTACTACTATTACCGTTTTAAAAATAATACATTTTGATAGAACAACAAAGATAATCGGTTGATTAAGGCAACTTAAATTGTTTAACATGCAAAATTTAAAGGTATTAATTATAAAAATGGCAACCATTTTTGTGGTAAAAACATAATATATCATATACATATTAGTTTATGTATACATAATCAACATACCAAACACTGTTATATTTATTAAAAACAAACACAAAAACTTAAATTAAAAATTTGTGTGTTATGAACAATATCAAAAATTTTAATATTTAACCTTATTTATTCTATTAATGTTTTTAACAGTTTTTATTAAAAATGTTTGTTAAAAAAAATCAAAAAATGTGAATAGTATAAGTTGGTTATTATTATTATTATTGTTATTATTATTATTATTATTATTATTATTAAGCTTTAATATTTTACTATAGATACATTTTGCATAAAATACATTTTTACTATCAATATAAAAAAATAGTAGTAAAGATAATGGGATTTAAATAAAATAGAATGTTATATGTTGATAAATATAAGTGTAGTCTATACAGTATGGATGTGATTTAAAGAAATATATATATTCAAAATTACTGTGCATAGAATGAGTTATTTCAAAGGCACACTTGTACTGTGAGATGTCTAAGTTAATTCAAATAAATGCGTACGTAAAACAATTCCTATTTTGATAGGTTTTTTAGTAGTTCAATTTTGTTTAATTCTCGATTGATTAATATTTTGGATAAGTAGGGCAGACATACATTTTTGTATGGATTAGTTTTGGCTTTTATGTGCATGTAAGTTTTTTTTTGTTTTTTTAAAAGCTTTATAATTGTAAAAAACTGCATGTAGCGAGAGATTGTTATTATTTTCAATCCTTGATTCTAATTGTATAAAAGATTTAAAATGTGTATTAACAATATCATTCATTAAGATAAAATATTGGATTCCTGCAGATTTTGATACCAATAATATGCATATTTTTAAAATAACGTAATCTTGTTTTAATAAACCAGAAAAATATATAAGTGAGCAATATAATATCAAAAGATAAAACCATGATGTAATAAACAATTTAGTAATATAATTGTTAACGTTTAGTTTTCATAATCTTCTTATATACTAGCATAAGGATTTGGTTTTTAAAAATTATGAATATACATATTCACTGTTATTTTATTTAAAAATTATAATTTTTAAATATAAAAAAATGTAAAATTAAAAAATATTTATTAATAATTATTTTTGTAAACAAATTACATATTTTTCTACTTAATACATCAGGCTAAATAAAGTTAAAGTTTAGGCATCTCATTACCTGCGTATGTATCAAGGTTATATATTTATTAAAAAAAGTAGCGCATCACTCAAATGTTTGTAATAACTAAAAAAATGGATATTTCAAAAATATATATTAATTTACTTTACAAACAAAAATATATAAAACACATTTAACTATAATTAAACTTGTTGCCCACTGTATATATAGCAACAAACGTATTGTTTAATAGTACTTACTGGATACGGCTATAAAAAATTGTGTTTAATTACAATTTAATTTATTAATAATTATTATTAATATAATGTTTAGTAACGAAAAATATTTTTGCTAATGTTATAAATAAAAAATGGTTTTACATTATTACTATTATTATTATTGTTTCTATTGCTTAAAATATTTTTGTATAATTAGAGACATAATCTATTTTTGCACTAGTAACATAAACCAAGAAAGTTACACTGAAATACACAAGTTTATATTAAAAAAACAAACTTGAGTTGCAAAATTATAAATTAAATAAACCGCATAATTACAAAAAACATCAAAAAACACTTAATAAAAATTTAATTTAAAACGTAATTTTTTAATTTTTAATTTACGTAAAAAAAACAATATTAATTATGTAATAACAGTAGGTTTTGTTTATTAAGAAAACACGATTTAAACAACTGAAGTGTTACTAAAAAAGCATCAAACAACCTTTTCAAAACAACTTATGCATTTTCATTTTTTTTAATGTAATATTTTTTTTGTACAACTATGCTTACATATATCTTCTAAAAAACAAAATTATATTTATAATAAATACATGCATTTTCCTTATTTTAATTATAAAATTAAATAATATGTTTATACATTTGGTTAGAAAAACGTTTATTTTTATTAAGAATTCCACCTTAATAATTTTTTTATTTTCCAAGAAAAATATATTTTAATTTTTTTTTTATTATAAAAATTAACATTCATATTTTAAATTAGGATGAATATTATATTTTTAAGTGCAAAATATAATTAAAAATAATAATACAGATATAACTATTATTAAACAATATGCCATTTTTAAATACACTATTAAACAAACCGTTCCAAATTTTATTTCTAATTATTTTAATTTTTTCAAAAATAATTTTATTTACTTGGATCAACTATATAAAATTAAATTTTAAATTTAATTAATTTTTTTAATAAAATGTAATATGTAAATTTGATGATAATTAAAACGTTCATTGTTAAAATAAAAACCACAAATGTTACATTTATTAAATGAACATTAGAATATGATTTTTACTACCTAACAGATATATATATTAACTTTTTCTTTAATAATAATGATTTTTTACAAAAGCTAAATGGGCAGTATTAAAATTAGCACATTAAACTTATTTAACTTTTTTTACATATTAGGTACACCAACCTTTTGCGAAATTAACCCTTAAGCATCACATCAGCAATACAAATAAATTAAACAGTAAAACATATTTAACAAATTAGTGTTTTGAACAAAAGAAGCCCATAATTTATACATTTTGACAACATAAAAAAATACTACCACAGTATTTACTTAAAAATAAATTATATAAAATATTTACATTTATACATAATAAACATCACTATTTTAACAAATTGAATATTTTAAAAAATAAACATGCATCTTAATAAACAAATTATAAATATAATCTTGTCAAATGTATTTTTTTAACAAACAATTAAATTTTTTATTAAACGTGCTTTAATTTTTAATTTAATTCACACCTTATTTAAGATAATTAAAGACGTTTTTAATTACATTGAGGTCCGGGTTGTATGGAAACAATTAAATGAAACTCAGTGTTGTGTTATTTACGGAGTCTAAACATTAAAAAATGCGTTAATTTTTAAATTATAATAAAAAATAAGTTACCTTTTTAACTTTTGAATTAAATAACCACTAAATACCCTGATACATTTTGTTGTACTTTAATTTAAAAGAAAAATTAATAATGTTAGTAAATAATAATTTGTTTAGTTAGCAACTTGTTTAACTTTATTTTGGCAGCCGTTCAAACTAACTTTTATAATATTCATTAAATTATAATAAATGCGCAACAATTTTAGTAATGCAATTGTTTTTTTTTTAAATCGGGACAACAAATTGCACTGTCTATAGATTCTGCTTAAAATAACACTTGTCAGTATGTAAAAATTTGCTTAAGAAACAAAAAAAAACGAATTTCATATATTTTTAAAAATTCTGCATACTTTTTTTTATATTGTGCTGTTAAAGTTAAAATTTAGTTATTTTATGATGTGTAATTGTTTAATAAGCTTTATTTTGTTTGTTCATTATAAACAAATTATTTATTTTACTAGTTGATAGTGCCGGCTTAATCCCTGCTGTTTTTAAACGTGTAAAATTAATTAAACTTTGTATATAGTTTCATACAAAATATAATAAAATATTTTTTATACAAACAACATATAAATTATATATATGTAAATATACATATATGTTTGTAAACAAAACAAAATATAATAAATATGTTTAATTGTAAATAAATTAAAATATTTAATTAAATTAAAATATTATATTTTAATAAATTTACAATAATTTTATTACATTCACCTATAAAAAAAAATTTAATAACACAATAATTAATACATAATTTTAAATTTATAATAATAAAATTAATGTAGCTATTTTTTAAATCTTTATAAACCGTTAACCATTTCTATTGTTTTCATTTTGGTCTAATTTTGCATAACAGTTTTTGTTTTATAAATTTTTTAAAATAATATATATATATATATAGTAGAAACAAAAAAAACAATAATTTATATTTAAAATATAATAATATATATATATATATATATATATATAATGCTTTGAACAAGTTGTCATAAGTTATTACTATATTTTAGTGTTTAATGTACAAAATAATTTAAACAAATACATTGATGGAAAGATTACATTATTCCTGATTTGATTAACTTTTTAGATGTTTGTTTTTATATAATTAAAGATTTATTAATATTTTGGATAAATATAACAATTAAAATAATATATATGTATTAGTCTTATGCAAATTACTTTTTTTTTAAAAAAACTATAAATATTATAGTACGTATTTGTTTTAATGTTAATTGTACACACGATTAAAAATATTATTTATCAACATTGTGTACTTATGCAGAATACTCAATCTTAGCAGATTTTGACATTATTATATAAAACCACATAATATTTTTTTATTAAAAAAGTAAGCAATATAATATCTAAAAAGAAAACGTTAAACATTAAAAAAATAATTTAGTAATGTAATTATTATAATTTTGTTTTCTTAATCGTCTTATGGATTACTACAATTATTTTTGTAAGTGACTACACTAATTACGTTTGTTAATTGTGTATTTACCAAAAAAATAATTTTGTACATATATTTATTTAATTTAATTTAAATGTTTTATTTAATACCTATATTTATTTTAGAAAATGTGTTATAAATGTAACCAGCTTAATATTAATGGATTTAAATAAGTAGATTATTTTTAATAATACTTAAAAAAATAAAAATTATTATTTTAAAAAATGTTTGTAAATAAAACCATATTATAAGCAACTTTATACAAATGAGTACAAAACCTATAATACATCTATTACAATAAAAATGCAAACTGATATATATATATATATAACAAATACTAGTTTTAATAATAAAATATTCTAACTATAAACCTTTATAAAAATATTTATTTATTTATTATTTAACATTACTTACAATCAACGGCTGTTAAATAAATTTGTTTAATATAAAAATATTGCTAATTACTATTATTGTCATGCAAAACTAACTATAAACCTTTATAAAAATATTTATTTATTTATTATTTAACATTACTTACAATCAACGGCTGTTAAATAAATTTGTTTAATATAAAAATATTGCTAATTACTATTATTGTCATGCAAAACTAAGAATAAACCTTTAGTTGTATCATTAATGCTCTCTTTTTTTGTGTAGTAAATTTAAAATAATGTAAAATATTTAATAGTTGTTTTACATTTACTAGAAAGTATTTAGTTTAAAATGCTCAGTCGATTAAAGTAGCATATTTTAAAAATCAATGCTTATTGAAACATGAATAATAAGTTTAATGTACATAATTATTATAATAATTAATTTATTATTAATTTTTGTGATTAATTTTATTAAATAAAAACATCATTTAATAATTAACATTTATACATTTATAATGATAATTAAAAATAAAGTCTAGATATTTTAAAATATAAAAAAAAATTTGTTTTTCTTTGTTTTTTTGTGGTAATTTAAAATAAATTAAGATAATAATAAACTTCAAAAAATTAATTTTTATTTGTAAAATAAATATTTTTAATAGACAAGATTAACATTTTAATGACAATCAACATTTTTTTATTTAAAAAAGTTTGATTGATTAATCATATTGATTAATCATTATGACAATTTAATGTGTTCTAAATAAAAAAATACAGAATCTTGAAAGAAACAATATATAAAATTAGACTGATTATCAATAAATTTTAATAAAATTAAAAATAAATTTGTTTTGTATTTACATTTTAACATTTAAAGGGCTTAAATCAAAAAACCATAGTTTCATTCAATTACCAATTTAATGTTCGTACATTAGTGTTTTTGAAATTGTGTTTAGTATGCTAAAGTGTTACTTTAATAAGCATACTAAAATATAAAAGTTGTGTCATTGTATTCAGTTTATTGTTAAATATGTAATAACACAAAAGTATATCAACAATTTTATAAACAGCATCAATCATTTGGTTAAATGTAAAAGCAATCGCATTAACTACAAAACATTTTGTTTTTTATTATTTAATTAATTATTAGGTAACTTAAACTATTTATTTTTTTTATTATTTTACATTATATTTATATTAATAATTTTAACATTTTTTAAAATTAAAAATATTACTTTTGCGCAATGTATATATACAGCCTTTCCAAAAATAAACGCAAACAATAACAAAAATATTAAATCTAAATTAATTGGTTATGTTTAATTGTTTTTTTGTAAAAAGAAATAATTAAAATTAAAATTAATGTCAATTACTTAATATTTTATTAATATATAGTTAGAAATATTTATATAAAAAAATGAAGTTAGCCAAAATAGCATATTTTAAAAGCTATTTCTATAAAAACGTAGATAATAAGTAACATAATTTAAATAAAAATGTGCCTATTATTACTTAAAAAAAATAATATATTAGTATTTTTGTTATTTATATTGTAAACAACAATTTTTTTGTTATTGGCGTTCTGCATACTTTACCGATAAGAAAATAATTCGAAACAAACAATTTGCTTTTAAAAACAAAGTAGGTCGCGATTTTAAAAACATTTACTCCCGGTCATTAATAAAATAGTCCATCTTTAAAAAATAATGTGTTTAATTGGTATTATGTATAATAAATTTATTAAATAAATAATTATATTAGTTAACTTTAATAGTAAAAAATTGTTTCAATTATGAAGAATGTTTTTTACTATGTCAAGCAACACAATTACACGGTGGTTACTACTGTTTTCAAAACAGTGCTCTATGCTGTACGTCTGAAAAGATAACGTTATATTTATATAAATGTAATGTAATTGTTTATACTTACACTTAAACTATATTTTACTTAATTAATACCTAACAGCACGGATATTAATGTTATTAAAAATAATTTTAGTATGCAAAACGCAACATTAATAAGAATACTAAAATTAAAGATTTATGTTAACGTATTCGTTTACTGTTCAATATGAGATAAAATAACAATATATTAACACTTTTATTAACAGCATTTTAACACGCCTAGATTAGATTGTTTAAAAAACAAACCACTACATATTTAAAAAAAAAATTTAATGCTTTTAATTATTTGAAAAATAAAAAAAATGTATGTAATACGTATTTTTGTTAATTGTTGTTATAAATAATTTTAATAATTTTTCTCTGTTTTTGATTTTGTTTTAGTTGATATTTTGTACATTTTTTATTATTGACAATATATATGTATATATAATTATAGTTTTTTAATGAGTATATAGTAATGTATATTTTATAACTAAGTGACGTTTATTTTGTATACTACGTTGTTGCTAAAGCGGTTTAAGTAAGTAATCGCTTTTTTGCTGTAATTCTTGTAAAAGTTTTATAGTATGTTAAAAATGTTGTTGTCATTTTTATAATTTTGTTTATTACATAGTTTTTGCGAGGTTATTTTTAAACTTTTAATTTAAAAATTTTTTTTTTATTTTTAATAAATTTAACCAATAAAATTCACTATTTTTAATTATTACAATGGTACTCAATCTTTGACTATTAATCAGTTAATATTGTAATTACATTTTTTATTAATTACAGTATATATCTACAAAATTATATTTGTATTATATTTATTATGTACGTTTACTAACTAAATTAACGTCTTAATTATATGTTATGTTAATGTTACAGATGTCTAAGTTTAATATCAACGTTTAGGAGTTGTATATACAGTTGTATAATGCAGTTTATACAATATTATACATACATAATAGTTTATAAATAACAATACAATTGCATAATACAGCATTTAAAACAAAATGCATTTATGAATTAGTTTGTTTTATTTTACTTTTAACATTATCTACAATTTAAAAAAAAATATTAATAATTTAAAATGTGTATATCAGTTGTTACATGCATATATTTGTAAATACAGTTTATTATTTTATTTAAAATAACAATTAAACTTTTAATATATATATTGTAATTTGCATATATGTATATGTAATATGTAAATGTATATTTATTAGATTATTATTAAATAACTAAATATACAATTATGATTTTAAAAAATATATACAAATATTTAAATATATGTATTTAATTATATATGTATAGTAAATGTATTATTATATTTTGTTACTTACAACCGTCGCCTAAAAAATCAATTAATAAAAAAACAAATTTTAATTGCCAACATATATTAAAAAACATAATATATACAATATTATAATTTAATGTGTATAAATTAAAGTATTTTATTATTTTATTTTTTAAGTATCTTTGTCAATTTCAACCTTTCTAATATATAAATTAATTGATCAATTATTTATTACCAATTACAATATTTTAATAACATTTGCAATTAATATTTGTGTTCTAGTTTATAATTTAGCAATAATATTTTTTTATATTAAGTTACTTTATATATATATATATATATAATATAAAATACAAAATATTAATTTAAAATTATACGTATAGTTTTACTTATAGTCATTTCTACATTGTAACAAATAATAAAATACTGATTTGCTTATAACTGTATATATGTATATATATATAAGCTAGTTATTTATTAAAATAGTATAACAAATATTATATAATAATATATGCTTATGCACAAAAATAAAACTTACTGACAGTGGCTATAACAAATATATTATTTTAATTATATAAATTACACATATTACGTTTATTTTAAGTAAATGTAAATACATGTTAAACCAAAAAATTACTAAAATGGTTTAAAGTAATTTTGTATAATGCAGTAACCATATATAATTATGCATATATATATTATAATAAATAAAAAATATATAATTAAATTAAATATTACATATTTTAACTTATTCAATAATTATAGTAAAAAATAAAAATAAAAATAATTATATCCTTCCTACAGCAATATACTTTATGTTTGTATTCATTTTTAGTTTTAAAATTTTAATAACATTGTAAGGAGTTAGTATTGTTAATTAAAATACAATTTTAAAAAAATGTATTAAGTAGAATTGTAACAAACAGTAAATTGCTGATATCATTAAAGTAGCATAACAAATATTATATAATATTATATGCATATGCACGTAAATAAAACTTACTGACATCGGCTGTAGCAAATATTTTATTTTAATTATATAAATAACACATTTTACGTTTTTTTATAAATTTAAATACATTTTAAAACAAAAAATTGCTAAAATAGTTTATGGTAAATTGTATAATGCAGTATACACATATTATGTATATATGCATATATAATATTAAATAAAATAGATATAATTAAATAAAATATTATATATTTAAAAATATTTAATAATTATGTTAAAAACAAACATAAAAATAATAATATCCTTTCTAAAAAAATATGCTTTATGTTTGTATTAATTTTTAATTTTAATATTTTAATAACGTCGTAATAAATTGCTATTGTTAACTTGAATACAGTTTTTATCAATTTAAAAAAAAATAATTTAAAAACTGTTTTAAATAGATTTAAAAAATATATTGAACAACATTATTATTTATAATATATATATTTAATATACAAAAATATATTAACATATGTCAGTGTTTTTATTACAATCACCTAAAAAATAAATTTGTGATAAAATTTGAATTAAATATTTTATAAAATTGTTTGTACGTTGTACAAAAATTATTTTACATGTATAACACATTTTATTTTAAAATTAAATAATTACACAAAACTTTTTTTTAATTAAAACCATTTATTTGTAATTTTACTAAAAATAAAAATTACTTTAAACATTTTATTTTTTGCTTAATAATAGTTAACATTTTTTGATGTAAAATGTATTTAATACGTTTTCTTTTAAATTGACTAATGTTTAGAATATTAGTTTTATTAAACACATATGTGTGTTAAACATTATGTTAGTGGAATTCAGAAAGCACAATATAAACACATATTTTAAAATCTTAACCTGCAAATGTTTTTAATAAACGTTTTTGTATCCTTATGTATTATTTTATGTTTATTACCTTAGTTTAAAAAAACATTTTGCAGCAGTAAACATTTCAGCAATGCCAAACGTGGATTCGCATTTTAGTGTTGTTAATAGGCTTGGACTTAATGTCAACTAAAACCAAATTTAAACACTATACCGTTATTAAATGTCAAATAGTCAGTATTTTGCTTTAAAGTTTATAATTAATTATTATATTAAATTGTTGTGATAATATAAGTATTTTCAAACATTACTAAATTAATTGTTTTTAATAAAATGTTAGTTTTATTTATTTATAAACATCTATATTATAAATTTATGTTTAAACTAGGATTTTATATTTATACTAAAAATAATTTTAATTAATTATTTTATTTGTACAACTAAAATTAGAATGTGTTAAATATGATATAATTATGTTAAAAAAACTAATTAATTATATTAAATAGATTACAATACTAACCCGTCAACATATTTTATATTTACATGTATGTTTTATGTAATATTTAAATTGCTTCTATTGCTTTAATAACATTTAATTTATAAAACAAACTAAAATAAACTTATATAAAGACAAGTTTGTTTACCTATTATATATATGTTTTATATATAAATTATTTTATTTTAAATTGTTGTTTCGAGATAATTATACTTTTTAAACCTTACAATGGAATTAACAATTCAATAATATTATAAAATTATATGTATATAAAATTAATTAAAATATAATACAACATACAACTAAAACCTTGAAAACAAGATATTATACTGATAAATTAAACTATAAATAAAGTATTTACATTTTTCTATTACAAAGCATAATTATATTAGTACCAAATGTTAAAACAATTTAATTAAAAAAAAAATTATTAAAAAAAAAAATTAAAACTATACTAAAATTAAATTAAAAAAATATTTACATTTTTTTAATAATTAACAATTTATATTGCAGATATTTAAATAAACATTATAAAAGTTAATTAATTAAATCAATTAAAATTTTAAAAAAATAATTAAAAAATTATAAGTAAAAATAACAATAATATAAACATTCATAATAAAAATAGAAAATATAAAACATATTAAAAAACTTAAAACAAACATTATTATATTATTAAATATTTATGTAAACTTGAATCTACACTACACAAATTATAATGAGCAAAAACATATATTTAACTTTAAAAAACTCAAACAAGACAGTTATTTTAGTAGGAGCAGAAAGCAATTAAACAAAGTAAAATTTATAAAAAAACACTTATTTTATCATTAAAAAATAATTTTTTCAAAAACCTTATTTTGTCAATAAATACTTTTTTTCTTCTTTTTGAAAAAAAATATCAAAAACACGTAAAGGTTTAAAAAGTAATTATTTACATTTTGTAGCTCAAAAAAAGACTATTTATGTTTAATATATGTCAACAAATTATTTGTTGCATCAATAAATAATATATTTTAAAAAATGCTAAATTTAATTTAATATTAACATTAAATACAATGGTGATAACCATTAATTTATAATACATTACTAATTCATATTGCAGGCCATTCAACATATATTATTACAAAAAATTAATTTATTAATTTATTAAAACACTTTTAGATTAACAATAATATTAATAAAAATAATATTTAATTTATATATATACATATATATATATATATATATATATATATATATACGTAATTAGCAGAAATTAGTGTAAATAACTATATTTATATTACAACGTAAAAATTTTTAACAAAAACATAAAACAAAATGTATACATTTATTTATTAATTACGTATTGGTTTATCTGCTGAATAAAAATTAATATATGCAACAACTTTAATATGCAAAATTAAATGCCAAAATTAAATTTTCTGCAGATTGAATTTAAGAGTCATTCAATTAGCTTAGAATTGATAACCGATAGCAAAACATATTTAAAACAAAGGATAATTTATAAACAAATACAAGTTTAGTCATAAGAAATCAAATATTGCACAATTAAATTATTTTGACAATAAACCTGGACTTTACTTTTCTTTAATTATAAAAAAAACTTAATGGTAAAAAAACCAACTATTTAACATTTTGTAGTAAAAAAAGAATTATATATGTTTCAAATATATGAATAAACTATGTAAAGCATTAACAAATAATATATTTTTTAAAATAATAAATGTAATTGTATATAAAAATAAAATATAATAACAAAAATATGTAATTTACAATCAATTAATAATACTTATTGTAGGTTATAAAATATATATTATAATTAAATTAACTAATAAATCTATTAAAATAACACAATTACATTGACAATAATAATAATAAAAATAATATATATATATATATAAACTGCATTGTTAAAAAGATTGCACATCTATCATGCTTTTATATATATTTTGGAATTATGTACGGGCAACTACCAAAATAGAGCCAAACAATTAGCTATCTAAACAGCTCAGAATTTGTAGCTATTTTTAATATTTTTTTA
>JAKXYG010000511.1:0-10770 GCA_025895645.1 Cardicola forsteri
TATATTTAATGTCAACGTTTAATTGTACCTTTGCTGCTTTTTATGACTGTTGGCAGCCGCTTTGAATCAACGTACCCATATTTGGAATCTTTAATAAATTTTACATTATACGTGACTCCGAAATGTTAAATCCAGAATTCGTAAAGATTTGCGCACACATTTTAAAATTTTTTTTCTACATTTACGGAGGATATTTTTTATGCTTTAAAAGAGTGTTTAAGTAATCTAAATTTTTATTTGCAATTTAATTAATAATTTATTACAGAAGGCCTTAGATCGAAATTTATCAAATTTACCTATTTTGCTATAATTGAATATAGCAAAATTTTAACGCAAAGAAAAATTGTTTTAAAAAAGTATTTAAATAATCTAAATTTTTATTTGCAACTTCATTAATAATAATAAATAGAAATTTACCAAATTTATCTACTTTTCAATAATTGAATTTGACAAAATTTTAACGCATAGAAAAATTGTGCATCGTACGACTGTACATTCTAACTACATGCACTTACCTTTCTATGCCAGAAATAAAGTTTTAACAAAGTTGACTATTTACAGTTCACTATTGTTAGAAATATAATATTAGAACAACCATTAACATCAACTGGAATTTGGTTTCTACAAATGTTAGGTATATGTTCTACTTAGTGAAAGATAACCGATTTCTAAAACAATAATATTACTTACATATGAACGTGAACCCACGCCCTATTTGATGTCAGGCCAGCGCCTTACAGCACTGAGCTACGGGTGGATTACCTTCGACCTGTAAATTTATTATTAATAGTGAATTTGATCAATTCTAACTGTCCAGTGTCCTCAAATGCTGCTACGTTACTACCGGTTTAGCAAGTGAGAGAACCTTTTTACTAGGACTTTACCATATAAGTCTTTGCACACTGCCAGGTTTAATAGCCCATATAGTACGGTTCGGTTATATTTAACAATGGGGTATTAGGGGATTATATTTTTTTAGAAATGTTATATTAGTATTGTCAGATTCACTATAAATAATAAATTTACTAGGTTTTCCAGTTAACCAGGAGCACTGTACAGCTGTTTCATCCTTATTTGGAATCATCAGCAGCGCATACCTTTTAAGTTTTACACACACATGAGCTTGAACCCACGCCCTATCTGGTGTCAAACCAGCGCCTTAAATCACTGAGCTACGGGTGGATGACCTTCAATCTGTAAATTTATTATTTATAGTGAATCTGACAATACTAATATAACATTTCTAAAAATATATAATCCCCTAATACCCCATTGTTTAATAATATTACTGTTTGTGCTTCGCTATTATTTTTCTGCTAACATTGATTATTGAAATCCTTTTGAGCATATTATAACATTTGCATTAAGAAAGAATTAAGTACGGTGTACGAACTGTTATATTATCCTATAATAGTTGTAGGCAAACAACTGAATGTCTATATTGTAATAAAATGTATAAATGCATCATAATAAAGTATAAAAATTATAAACTGCAATAAAGCAGATTTTGTCTACTTTATCCATATAAGCACTTGGCATCAAATTATATGTTACTAGTAACGCAATTCCAAAATTATATATATTATTATATATTATTATTATTATACAACAATTACCGCAGAAAAGTGTTTATTTAGCTAAAACCTCTTTAGCAATTACATAGCATACAACAGAACTGTAACTACGGTTATAAAATATACAATACTATATATTAATTGAAAGAAAACTATTGTTATTTATATATATATATATATTGTAAGTAATAAAAAATTGTATATAATATTAGATAGTGCAAAATGGAAAATAGAGTAAAATGATTAACACGATTTATAACAATACAGATTTCATGCAATTTTTCAGCTACCAAATGATAACAGACATTAAAAAGTTTAAAAAGTTTAATGATATATGTGATTGCCTATCTTTTGAACAACTTGATGTAGGCGTTTTGGAATGCTGTCGATGAAAGTGTTGATATATTTCATTTCATAACGAACAATAAATCGAATGGGTTCATATAAATTCTCAATTTCGGTATGCTTATTAATGTTGCGTTTTAGCATACTGGAAAACGTTTCAATAACGTTGATGTCCGGGTTGTTAGGTGGCAATTGAGTAAAATATTTTGTTTTTTCGATTTTAGTTTCTCTACTGTCTAAATGTGAATATAAAACAAATAGAGTAAACTTAAATAAATATGACATTACCTTTTTTGACGTATGACATGGAGCATTGTCCTGAAAAACAGTAGTAACTCTCCTGTAAGTGTGCTGCATTTTATAATGAAAAACATCTTTTATAACTGAAACATTTATTTCACTAGTTAAGGTACCAGATATCATTCTGCATTTGATAGGTTGATTATACTTAATACCAAACCAACACATTACTTGTTGAGGTTGGGTTTTCTTTCAAACAACTGGGAGTAAATATTTTTAAAAACTTGAATTACACAACACTTTGCTTTTAAAGCTAAATGATTTGTCCCAAATCATTGTTTTATCGGCAAAGTATACGAAACGCCAATAACAAAGTTGTCGTTCACTTCAGAGTTTACATTCTTTTGTTTTTTAGTAATAAATGGCTCCACCTTTGGTGATTAAAGAGTTAAAACAGATTTAATTGCTTTGTTTCTTATTGTAGAATAATTAAAATTGTTTAAACTATTTCTTTTGGTTTCTCAAAATGGGTTTATTATAATTTTTTATAATTCTACAACAATTTTTTGATTATCCGTATTGCATGTTTCACGTTTTCTTTCAACATTATCATAATTTCGTGGTTTTTGACTCTTAATAATTCGATATATTGTTAAAAAGTTGACTTTGTATAAATTTGCCAATTTTTTGGGTAAAAATCCTTCATTTTTTAGTTCTTTGATGACACGATATTTATTTTCGGTAAAATGAAAACATCTTTCATCACTACTGTTCATTTCACAAACAGTGCAATTAATTTTAAATTTTTATTAAAATTAAAAAAAAATTATTTTTGTAATTTTCCATCATATAAACTAGAATAATTCAATTTATATTTTACTGTTTATAATAGCCTTACAATCAGGGCAGAATTGAACGTGCGTTTAATATCAATTTTAAGGATTAGTTATTGTTCATTTTTAATGAAATTGAGCACACAACATAATAGTAAGTTCATTTTTATATAAATTATATAACTTCGACTTATTATCTATATTTATATAGTTGCAGAAAACCAACACGTACAATAAACGTCTACTTATCCATAAACCATTATAATCGTAATTTTTTTACGTTCGCATGAAATAGCCCAAAAACAAATTCGTTTAGAAAAATGTATTAAATATAAACATTACGCACAACATTGAAAGAATACAAAATTATTTGTAGATTACTTTGGTGCTTAATTAACTGCAGAAACCTTTTTTAACTCTAAATAAAACGAAAGTAAAACTGTACATAATTTAAATACATAGTAATTTTGCAAAAATTAGCTAAACAATAAATTATGCTTTTTAAATACCCCTGAAAAATGTGGTTGTAAACTGAACACATCTCGGAAATATTTACAATTATCATCTGCAATTTTCCTTTCTGTTTTTTGTCGAAAAACAACAGTGCATACTTCGTCCAAATTTGTACAATAGTTTTTAGTTGTTCAAAATAACAACGGTTCTACAAAATTGGTGTAGTAAAATGCAGTCGACACACAAATGTGCATCTTATATACAAGTCAAATTTTTAACCTACTACCCCCTACTTTTCTAATGTAAATTTTTGACCAATAGCAATTGTTTTGTACTAAACTTTTGTAATGCAATAGAACCTTTCATTTGGGTACAATTATAATATATTTATATATAGCCTTAGGTAAAATACAATTACACCCATCAAACAAAGCAATACAAAATAAAAGTACACAATTAACATTTAACTAAATTAATCAACTTATATAATTACCAAGTAACATAACGTTATCATCAATGTATACGTGTACTCAGGTTTCTTCAATTATTAAAAAATAAATGTTGACACAAATTTATGTATTAATTAGTAAACGCAAATCATTAATTTTATCAACAACAGATTTTGTATCGAAATATTAGTGTAAGTGACAAATCTTCTGGTAATGTTGACTTAAAAGCACTTTGAAATCTATTGTAATGATACATTCTTTTACGTAAAATATTTTGTTTTCCTAAATACTTTTTCAATAAAATTATTGGGTACACAAGGAAAATCAATTCTATTATTGGATTTTAATGATAATAATAACATATATATGCCAAAACGAATTTTCAATATATTTTCCGCACAAACAAATATTAACAAGTTCTGTGAACAGAGACAAAATTGGTAAAACGTGGATCGCATTCAAAACTGTTCTAGCACCCATCACCAAACAACTAATAAAATTAGATTATTGTCAGCATTTAAGTACTTTTTGAATTGATTATGTTGAGGAAGAAATGATTTTGAATGAACTAACTACAACACTCCAGATAAGCAGTGACCCATTTCAATTTGGAAACAGGAATAAATACTCTACACTCAATGGTGTTGTCAGTTTGAAAAATTACATTGTAAAATCACTGGATAATAGAAAATGGCTACGAAAGCTGTTTGTTTACCAACTACAGTGCTATATTCGGCAGTGTATGCTGAAATAAACTGCTAAACCGTTTTACTAAGCTAACTGTTCCCAGTTACACAATGAAAAGGCTTGCCAATTTATCTTGAAAATAGAGCACATTACAACCAAATTGGGCATAAACAATTCACTTTAATTCAAAATTATAAAGGTGATCAATAAGGTGTCGTCTTGTTTCTTCCTGTTTTCATTATACGTCAATGTGCTTCTGCTAAACGAGGCTGCTGTACTTTTTATATATGCACATGACATGACTTTAAATAAAGCTGTCTCTTTACCAAAATATAAACTATATTTTTTAATATCAACTGGTGAATTACTGAATTGGTCAACAAACCATAACCTAAAATTAAATCATACAAACTGTTGAATAATTAATTTTCTCTTATCCAAACGTTTAATGCAATTAATTGAACTTCATTTAAAGCTCCTTTTATTATTCATATCATGATTTACATTTTCGATACTTTTAATTGTTGAACTTGTCAGAACATACTGAGTATCTGCTCTCTCGCTTTATGTTATTACATTAAACGGCTAAAGAACTGTCGACGTCTTTAACATATTATCAATTTGTATTTAAATCTTTACTTAATCCAATAATATTATATTCTCTCCCGTAATATTCCCGGGACTAAAAATAAATGCTTCGTAATGTTAAAAAGTGAATGAAAATGATAAATCGATTTTAAGGTATGTTTTACACTAATATTTTCAATAAAATAATCTATCGACATTTTATAGTATGTTTTCAATATACAAATCTTATTTCCTACATCACATACTATCCCCTTTATTATGATTTTACCAAATCAGTTTCATTCCGAAGGCCCACAAGATCACATATTTATACCAAGTATAAAATGTATATGCATACAGCCACTTCAACAATTTTCGCAAAAATATACAAGAATACAAGATCTAAATTAATTTGTATGTAAAGTACTCAATAGTTGATTTCTTTCTAACTAAATACACTTAGAAATATTATTATTTCAGAATGTTGAGTCGGTGTAAAATGCATATTTCAAAAACTACTTCTATTGAAACGGAATTACTAAATGCATTCTACGCTTTTTTATAATATATTATTAAATATTAATTTCTATATTTATAATCATTAGTGAAAAACATATTTTGATACTCTACGTTTATGTTTTATAACACAAAATTAAGCATCCTTGTTATCTCATAACAAAAATTCTTAATTTAAATTAAAAAGATAAATTATTCAATTATTTCCTAACGTTTCTGGTTTAAATATATAATTTTTAAAATATATTTATTATTTTAAAAGTGTTCTATAGAGATATATATATTTTAATTCAAAGTTCGTTTTTTAGCTTGTAATCTAATCTCAAAATGTAGCTCTGGTGTTTATCTTAAAATATCGATTTTTTCTTAAATTTTAGGTTAAAAGTTAATATTTACATAAAAATTATAATTTCAAATTTAGTATATGTTTTTAAACAATTTAAAAATTCCACTATCTTTTTTAATAATGTTTTGGTTATTTTTATAAAAACGTTAAAAACTTATTTTTTTGTTTGTTGAAAAAATATTATGTAACTTAAAAGAAATAAAATATACTAGCTTCTTAAATTATTAAATATAATTAACACGAATTTAGTTATTTTGTAGCTAGGAGAAAGAAAATATCATTAATCTTTTTAATCACAAAATGTTTATTTAGGTTTACATTGAAAAAATGAAGCCCCAAAATATATATTGTGGGTGACAAAAGACTGAGTTAAAAGGATTATATATTGCAAATTGAAATAAGTTACTGTGTATAAAACGTTTTATACAAATTAAAAATTTAACTGTTAGGAATATTATTTATGGAACAAATATTATAATGGTTTTATAAAAGCTATTAAATAACTCTTATTTAGAACATCATAGTAAACTATATCAGCAGTGGCATTTTTATAATAAAATATAACAATACTTTTTTAGCAAAAATGTAATTTATTTATTCCAGGGTTACGATTGTTTACAAAAAAATAGTTTGTGTGATAGTCTTATAAAATAAATTTTAATTATATTTAAATTATTCTTTTTTGTATAAAAACATAAATATAAACCGAAAATGAAATATAGGTTTGCAGTAACGTTAATCCTATTCTGCCTCGTCTTGAATGTGTTCAGTAATCACATTTTTTACAGTTCTGTTGCAATGGTTGTATATATTCATTTCTATAGAATTTAGGAAGGTTAGTTAATGTTACATCCAATCAAACTCTTAAAGTGATCTGTTCACGAACCTATTTAAATCATGAATTCTCTGTTGACTGTCTAATTATTGTTGTCCGTATTCTGCTCGTTTATCTTTGTGACGAGTTTAATAATTCTACTCACAATTGATTCATTCACATATTTGTGTATATTGTTTTATTTTGATACACTATTAACTGTAGTAATACAATAGCCTTTATCAAAACCGAATAATGCATATGGATTTGAATAAGCATCGATTTTAAGTTATAAATAAAAATACACATTTTGTCGGTGTTTTTTTAAATTGCTTTGATCTGTTTGCCAGTCGGGGTTGGACAACGATATAACGCTTGACTTGGACCTGGGTGAGCATGAGTTCGAACCCCATTACTGGCACTAAATGCGGACCCATGTTCGGCTCCTATAAAATGTACACTGCTGAAAGATGTTTCTCGTAAAACATTCACAGTAGTAAAAATGTATAATAATAATAATAGTAATAATAATAATAATAATAATAATAATAGTAATAATAATAAATTCTGCTGTTTGCTTCACGTTTGACCAATGTCGCACGCAATTTTATTTATTTTGTCACTTTCTTCCAATGTCAGTTGCACAATAATAACAATTACTATTATTAAACCTGTTATTGTTATTATTATATTTATCGCCTAAATTAAATCTACATATATTTCAGTTTTTAGCAATGTTTTTAGCATTTGCAGATATCTTTATTTGACACGTCGGTGTAATTTTAGTCCAATTGAATAATCTACACTATGATATGATGATTTCCGTTATGTATTTGTAATTTATAAAATTTGCAAAACCTATATTTGACAAAGTTTAACTTTTACGTTATATTATGTTATCAATATTCATAATTCAAATTATAGTAAATTAACAATAAATCGAGTTGTTTTTTTCAAGATACTAATTGCATCTTTATTGTGACTGTATTTATTTTTCATTTTTTTTGAAAATTTTATTTTTGTTGGTCAACTTTAAAACAGGTAAACACAAAGTTAATAGTTGGATTAATTATAACGATTATTTGCTTATAAATTTTATCACTGATAATTTCGATCATTATTGTTATTAATGATTCCATTCAACTGCACCATATGAAGACGTTCTATTAAGCAAATGGATCCGTCCAAATACGCTTAGTTACTTATTAGTAAAATTGTTGTTTACAGTTTCCACTTCTGTAAAATTATTGGCTCAACAAAACTTTATTTCAATGTATTTAAATATATTTTTAAAAATATTAGTAAGCAAAATATTGTTGTAACATTGGAATTCAATTTTCAATGTGCGCAATATTCGATGTCAAATATTGAATGTACGATTATATGGAAGAGGTTTCATGCTTGAGCTACTTTATGCAAAAGAATAATTAGAACTCCAAATTATGACAGCATTATTTTAAATTTATAGCAATAGAAATAAAATATTTTATTAAAATTAATAAGTTAATTAAATCTATTTTTTTAAATAATAGGTTTATTTTTAAACATTTTGTATGTTAAAGCCTAAAAATATAATTTAAATTTTAATTCGAAAACAATTGCATTCATTATTATTTATATAAAACATTATCCAAAAAATTAAGCAATTTATTTTATATATATTTCTTATATTAATTTTAGAGGTAGTGCATAGCATTTTATCTTATAAAACTACTATAACTATATTTAAATGTTTGATAGCACTTGTAAACAAAAAATTACAATATATTATTATGTAGGTAAAAGAAAATTAGTTACATATTGATTTTAAATAATATTTTTTATACAAAAAGCATTACAATTGTACCAAATGTGTTATACTACTTATATTAAATTTATCGATATATTGCATTTTATTAAATTGAACTAATTATAAAACTTTACACAACTTTAGGTAAATTGTATATAAATTAAATGTACGCAGGAACGTGTGCAAAGTTATGTATGCATTTGTAAAATTACGTAAAGAAACAATAACTTTTTTAACATTATTGTAGCGTAATCGTTTTATATAATTATTTTATATGTATATAACCTTTTATTGCATTTGAATGCTATTTATCCAAAAACTCCAAAACACTTAAATACGTATAATTAGAAAAAATTTAAAAAACAATTAACTTTACTTATTTATAGCCCACGTTATTTTAGCGTAATTACTTTGTCGAAGAAATATATCTCTCAAAATAATACGTTCAGTAATTCTGCCTAGCAAATAGTTTGTCGTTAATTTGAATGACAAGAATTATTATTGCATTAATACAGATTCTGACTCGTTCCATACGAAGGTGTTGTAAGAAATAGTAAATGTAACCAACACAATAAAGTAATGTAATTTCAACCAGTTATTTGCACAGCATTAATGTTAAATCCACTTGTATACTAACAACTTATTCACGTTTGAAAATACGTTAATTTTTAGTATCTAAAACCATGTAATTAAATCTTATTATATATACTGACTAATATTACAAATTGCTAATTCTATCGTATTTTTATAATTGTACCTATATTGTGTGTACTGAAAGCAACTTCTATTGAATAATCTAATTAATAATCGTAATAATCGTAATAATAATAATAATAATTATAATAATAATAATAATAATAATAATTACTGAATCATTTCAAATGCAATCAAAACGTATTGTTTAATTATCATTAGCATATGCTCAAAATATATCATAATCATACGGCGCAAAAATATTATGTAATATTGATTATAATTTTGGTTTTTTTGTGATCCGACATTGGTTCATTTAGAGTTCAAACGAAAATAGTTTAGTCGTAGGACGGCCCTGGCAACACAAAATCAATAATTACCATTCATCAAAACGCATTGCACTGCATTGAACAGAAATCGAAATAAAATTTCTAATTACACGACTTCCAGTAGTTTACTCATTATTATTTTGTTAAAGTAAAATTTACTGAATAAAATGACCGCACTATTTTACATCAAAATATAACCACCCGAATATTTGTAAAATAGTTGGTATTTTTCCTCTTAACAGCTATTTCCTCGTTTATAGTGGTGTCTATATATAGTCAACATGGTTTATTTACTTTAATTATTGGTACATGCTGGTTATTTAGACAATATCAATTACACTGTTTAATCTGATCGTATGGTTTAAAGTTATTGAAGCAGTGTACGTAAAATAGGTTATTGCACAAAAGTGGAATAGGAAAATAATCATTTACTATAGCAATTGTTCTACCTTGATACTAATAAAATGTCTAGTTGCGTATAGACATTAATAATCAGTTAACGAAATTACGCTTTTAGTTACATTTTACACGTCCTAGTATCGATACATTAAACATACAACGGAAACTGTTGTACCTTATTGCATTGTATACGCTACATATCACCTTTCAATAGTTAGAGTAAAAAATTTACATAGTAGGGTATCAACTTTTACAAATATTAAAAGAAAAATAGTACCAGCATGAGGTTTTTGTGAAAGCATATGTTTCTGCTATCAAATGAAAAAACAATTAATCAGAATAATTGGTGTAATTTGTACACAGTGGTTGATTTATACCTTGTACAAAACCAATACGATGTTTGTAACCAATGCATTTAGCTTTAGAAGCCCAAAATAAAACTTGAACAAAGTTGGCTTTATCCATTCAAGGATTTTTAACACAATGGCGGGTTGAGAAGTAATGAACACATTTATTTATACAATGTTTTGAGTCAACTTAATGCTAAATTTGGTGTACATGACATGATATGTAGGGAAAGTATAAATATTCGTTTTTGTTCGACTTTTTATTCATCTAATTGGAAATGTGTTTTTTAATTCGTTTGGTTAAGCAACACAGTACCATTAGTTTCTATTTGTTACCGCAACTGCTGCTAAAATGATAAATGCAATGTGAGATAGTAAGTTTTTCTTTG